>BJFM01000279.1:0-12701 GCA_016586285.1 Arothron firmamentum | reverse complement strand
ACAACCAGCGACGAAGCGATGCTGTGCGACTAAACATCTCATCGCTGGCCAAATTGGGGAGGGGACCAGAGAATGCTACGGAGTCCGACATCGTTTTTGCGTAGTTTATGGTTGCATACTTAGTACCCATGTAAGATATATATTAACTATAAGAAGTTAGAATGAACATACGTGCAATGGTATTATAAAATAACAGCACAATAAAGTTAAAATAATGAAATTAGTAAAATACAAACAAAAAATATGCTTAAATTAAAAAAGGTGTCTGCTGTTGGGATTAACTTGATTATGCGGAGAGTAGAGCCATCAAAACAAATAAGGAAATAGTTAATAATTGTTGTTTATGACAGTGTAGAATTAATAGTCACGTTTCTCGTGCTGAATGGCCGAGATAACTGACATGATATCAGACCAGATTATTGCTCATGTAGGAGTTTAGAGAGAAGTGACAAGTGTTGTGTGTAGACTGTGGAACATCTTGGATAAAACACAAAGTTGTGTAAGAATAGATTTATTAGCATTTTCTTTTCTTACAATGTTTTTATGAAAAGTTTTTCTCCGAGTTATTTCTACTGTTAATGTATCTGCAGATTGAATGCTTTATAACAACTTTATTCATCTGTTACAACTGAATGAAGACATGAGAACCTACAACTGCAGCAGGAACGCAGAACACAGCTGGTGCTCCGCTGGGGCCCCTGGTCCCAGCAGCTCTCGCTTCAGGTTGAAACTTGTCTTCTATTTGATCTTCACCAGGTGGCGACAACTGCAGTTGCAAAATTACGATAACTGGAGGTGATAAAGATACAGAATGATTTCAATATAACAGAGGATAAACACATTTAGTTCGGGGTGCGGCTACAGCTGACTGACCTGACAGTGCAGCAAACATGGAGAAGACCTTTGGGACACTTTGAGTGGGACTACCTCTACATTAATGAAAGATTCTTTTGATTGGAGACTGACAATGGTATATTTCCTACTCATCAAGAGTGTGTTTTAGTTCATCCACCTTAATTATATGACCTGTTCTCTTTCATTGTGATGATGCGCCTACTCGGATTTGGCTAAACTTCAAAAGGTTCCGAGTGAGATTCCGGGTCTGGGCCCCTCATCCATGGATTCTGCCAGGCTCCCCCGGCCCTGTGTGAGGGAATGGGGTGCGTGTCCTGGTGACTCCAGCTGCCGTTGGGCAGACAGACGTTGTGTCTGCTTCACCTGGAACTGAGCACAGAAGGTCACAGAGCTGCTGTCTCTGTTCTGGCAGGAGATCCCAGGCCAAACAGACGCGTCAGCAAAAATCAAAGGTGTGTTCACTGACTCACGACTTTCCGACATTTGTGGGAGCAGCTGGACTGACTCAACCGAAAAAGACTTTGCATGTGATCTATTATAAACTGACTGTGGTGAAACTTGCTATTTAAGCAGCGGTCTTCTGTATTAAAAACAAAAATACTTGATTGGCATGGGTCATTTTTATCGAACATTCTCAATTGAAAACTTCATTCATTTTTGAATGAAGGAAGATTATGGGAAGATTCCATGAATCCACAAAGCTTGTGACGAGTGGAGACACGAGGACATGAAACATGTCCGGCTTTGTTCTTTGTACTTGACTCTCAAGAACAACTTGTGTAAGGTGCCATAATTGCACAATAGTGGCTTAAAAGGCTGTTATGAAAGACTGGGTAAAGGATTTAGCAGCAACCATTCAAACAATGGACACAAGGCTCTGGGAAACATATTTAAATACTTGCGCTCACCATCACTATTTACCTTTTTATACTGGTCAACTTAGTTGGAGAATGAGCTAATGTGCTAGAATCGTCAGACTATATATTCATTCACCTACTAAATATTAACAGAAAGCAAATTTTGAAACAGGTTCATCATTTAGACTGGTGTGATTTTTTTGTTCCGTTTAGGTGAATTTTTGATTTAAAATCTTCTGAATCTGTTCCAAACAGCACCACTGAACTTCATGTTTGAGTTGCTGGCAGCTTCTCTTTAAGCCTCCCTGCTGTGGATCACTGGACAAAGTGTCACATCACTCATGAATTCAGAGTTGATTTTGGGCGTCAAGTCCAATTGTGCATCAGAAATAAACTGAAGGTGATTTAGAAAACAGAACAGGCCATCTACCTGTGGGAAAATGACTTCAGAGCCGGAGACATAAGACCAACATTGCAAATAGCAGCATAACACGAAAAGATCTTTTGGCTATAAAGAAACAATCAAACAAAAAAGGTGCACATGCAAGACAGTTTTCTTTGTGCAGGTTGTTCACAATCATTTCAGGTCTGAGTTATGTCATTTTTTTTTATTATTGTTTTTGGACCAGAAGTTGTACAACAGATTTAATTATATAATAATAGGTCAGAGCTCTAAAGAGAGGAAGAGAACCAGAATATCATTCTACCATTGACTGTTGCCATGAACAGCTTATAATGTCAACAGGAAAAATCCTAATCACCATAGGAAAATGAAGAAAAAAAAGACAACAAAAAAAAAAAAGAAAAAAAAAACCCCTCCACATCTGATTTTTAGTAAATAACATCCAGGATTGCATCATTCAGCTTAGAAAGAAAAAGGGATTTTTTTTAAAAAAGTTAACGTGTCTTAAAATCAGACTGAAAAAAGTCAAACAATGGCGTGAAGAGGGCAACATGTTCTGAAAATCCCAGGTGGGAAAAACAGGTTGAGCTGACCATCTTCAGTTTCTGAAGAACAGTCAACACTGCAGGAACAGAGGGTGGATGGGGAAGGGATGCATGTGTTTGCAGGTGGGGGCAGGGGGCTATAGCCTCCACATCCAGAAAACCTGATTTATCATTCTTTTATTTTGGAGTGCAGTTTTATTATATACATATGAATATACAGATAACACAGCACTGTGTGTAAATCTATATATTTCCATTACATATAGAGTTATTATGGAAGGAGAGACAGACTCTTTGTCGCTTAATCCAGGAAGAGAGTTGTTGGTCCTGGCCACCAACACTTCTGCAGCTCTGCTCTGAGCAGATGTGGCTCAGAAACCTACAGAGACAAAGAAACAGGCAGTACAGTTAGACATGACAGATACGTAGTCACACCAGCAGCTCAGGGTCTGAAATGAAAGGAAAGCAGTCGATAAAGAAACAGTATGATTACGGACTATTAACATTTAACAGAAGAAAGGTACGGGAAGCCTGTTTTGTGATCAGGTAAAGGAAGCTTATATCATTGTGAAGGATCACTGGCAGTCATGCAGTTGAAGTCTGCTTTAATCTGCGTAAAGTGTACTTATACTTAACTGGAACAAATGTAAAGGAAAGGACTTCCCCTCTGGGATCAGGCATCACAGGGACCGTCATGTCTGTGATGCCACTCAAATTACAAAAGTTGGAAAAAAAATATGAGTAAAAGCAGCATATCTGTGATTTAATAAACCAAGTTGATGAATGATCGGAAGGTGGAACATTTCATTGCCAGCTCCTGCTTTCCCATTTCCTCACATTCATAATTCAGTATTTGATGTCAACACCGCCATTTCTCCTGCGCGGACCAGTCAGGCTTTTGGAAAAACATCTATACATCTTTCTGATTGGATGCTTTAGAAATAAAACTAAATTACATTTTAGTGCCCTTGAGGAATGCGTCAAAATTAAAGGGGGAAGCATATACCAGAGCAACTCAAATTAGTATATCATCAAAAAGTTGATTTATTCTATTCCTTTTTTGGTTGTATGACAGATCTCTGTAAAAACATGATTATATTTCATTTTTTTAAAAACCAAAATAAAGTATATTCATTCATTCATTTCAGAAATTCCACTGAAGTTAAACTGACTCATTACACGAGTGTATTTAAATAGTTCATTTCTTTGAATTTTGATATTTATGGTTAACAGCTAATGAAAACCTACTATTGATTGCCTTGAAATTAGAACATTATGAAGAAGTTCAATATTGGAGACTCATGGTGTCACACACTATTGACCTAATGAAGTCAAACACCAGCAAAGATTTCCTGCTGATGTCAACGTTCTCCAGAAAATGATCTATGATCACACGCACACACACACACACACACTACTCTAAAGTCCTCCTCTTACATGAAATTAAAATTAGTATTTTCAAATTACTGAAAACCATTTTTTTTTTTTGTAATCTATTTTTTTTTATTATTATTACGAGCAAACACACTGGCCATGTAAAAGACCAAGCTGTTCCCAGGGATTCACTCCTAATGCTGTAATAAACAAGGAAGGTGGTGTAGATACTTGACAGGTTTGCCTGGATTAATGTTTATAAGATCTAAAAAGCCACAAATTTTGGCCAGTCAATATGAAATCAGATCAAAACGATGAAGAGTGAAAGTCAATAATATGTCCGAATGTCAATCAGGAAGACCACTGTTACCATGGGTACAAAAATGTCATATTTTAAACAGTATGCAAAAATATTCTGATGCTAGAACAACTTTCATTGCTTAAACTGACCATTATGGCTCACTCAATTATGGCTTAAATCACCATTACACACAGCTCAGGATTGGCGTTCTTTTGTGCAGCATGCTTCCCCACACAAGGGAAGTTGTAAAACTGGACAGCACAACCTCCATTTTTGAGATGTCTGATTGAATCTCCTTTGGCTACTTAGGAGCGGTCTCCTATGGAGCCTACTGTCTCGTTTAAGTAAACAGGCCACAAGTCAGTCTACAACCCAATAACAACACAATACAGTAGTAATACAGTATCAATCTGTGAAGTTATATCTGTACCCAGCTTGAAGCCTTCTAACTTGCTTGTTTGACGTCTCTTTCACATGTGACAGCATCATAATCTGTTTGACTACGCAGGTAAAGAGATCTATTGCAGTCCTAGAGGATCAATATTCCTCATGTTGATTTTCTAAAGGGTGAATATCCAGCTCTCAACTGCCTGACTGCAGCGATAGATCACTGATGTCACAGGTAAATCAGGAAAGGAAAGTTGTGTGTGATGTAAAGAATTCAATCCATTTTCATGACTGCCTAGTTTACAGAGGGAATGTTAATAAAGACACACTGGAGAATAGTGGCTATGCTCAGAGCAGGTTGGCTAGCCATGAAGCAGATTTACAAAAGAGAGAGCCCATTGTCCTTTCCCACCACAGGAACAGGAAAGCATATCAACAAAGTTAGTAGTCAAATTACCCAAGGACGTCTTTGCTTCTGCAAGACAGACCAATTGTGTCAAACTATTTTATTTAACATTTGGATATATATTTTTTTATTTTTATTTAAACGGTGCCTCCTCAATCTTGTAATATTATCTGGCTTCATCATTCCAACAAGGAATAACAAGCTTTAGATGCTTTTTTATTTACAATTTGGTGTTTTAACTGTTTAAAACAAGGGGCACTTGGGTGGGGGTTACAAAATAAAACATTACCTAATAGTCATAATACAATACTAAATGAATAAATGAGCAATTGGTGTCTAAAAAACGTCGCTTGGCTGTTTGCTACTAACCTTTCATGTTAGGCTTGGGTTTGTCAGTTTGCTTGCCTGTGGGGGTTTGTGCCTGCTGGCCTTGGCCCCCGGAGGAGGCTCCCTGCTGTGCTGCTTTCTGTTTCAGCATGGTCCAGTCGAATGTGTAGTCATACTGATGGTTCAGAGTCCTGAAGGAAAAATACTTTCCATAATTTAATTTTCCAAACATTGTGAGAGCACAAATCATATCAGATGAAAGAGTGTGCACTCCATTACTTCATAACAGTGAAAATTAGATCTATTTCCTTTTACTAATTTGTCTTTGAACACAAGAGCAGATTTCAGTTGTTATTTTTTGAAAATAACAATATTCCATGATTTTAAGGATCAGTCATCTCTCCCAATATTTATTCAGAACTTTGTTCACAAGTGAATAGTCTCTGAACATGTATGTTTATTTCTAATTCAATAATTATATATTATATTGCTGATATGTAAAGGAAACGCTGCTGGGATTGTTACAGGTGCACTGGAGTATAAATCAAAATAAATACATATCTTTTTTTTATCACCAAACTTAGATGGGCTGTAACAAAAGTGACAATTTAAAAAATGACTTTAAATGTGCGTTTACCTGAAAAGGATGCGGAACAGCTGACGCAAGTACATGTAGTCGGGAGCCTCTTCAAAACGTAAGCCACGGCAGTAGTTCAGATACATGGCAAACTCTGCAGGGAAACCCTGAAAACATGCAAGCATAAAAGTTGAGTTTCATGGAGGAAACTCATTTACAGAGCTCTTCTATACAATTCTTACCTTACAGAGGACCTCCACAGGGGTTGACATTTTCTTCTCTGAGATCTTTTCATACTTCTGTTTCTTTGTGGCAGCCTGTCAAATAAACAACAACCATTAAAACACAGACACTAGTAGTTTTTCCTACCGGTTGCTACTCTATCAATAGACATCAACAAAAGTTTCTAAAAATATGCATCTGGCAACATTTCACTGAAAGCTTGATAAACACTAAGTGTCCCTAAACATAAAATATAACGAACTAACTATACATCAGCTGTGTAACAGCTAAATAAAATTAATTACTAACTCTTGTCAGTGGTGAGCTGTAATTCATACCTTCAGTCCTTGCCATGGTAGACTGGTTCTGTTAAAGTACATCAGCACATAGCCCAGTGACTCCATGTCGTCACGGCGACTGAAAAAAATCAATGTGTTTGTTTAGTCTGTGATTTTCTTTTTACAATATGTTTTTATAGTTTGGGTTTAATTTGTTACTGTTATAAGATGTGAATGAAGAAAAATATTAAGTAAAAAAAAAACAAAAAACAAAACCCTTCCGGAATCGCAACCTGTCTGGTTTGGGCGCCATTTTTTCTTATTGGGAATCAATTTTACTTGCTTTTTTACAGATTCCTTATGAGCTTCCTGTTTATTCACAGTAACTAAGTGAAAGTGTCAGCATTTCTTTCAGAGGTCTCTGAGGACCATGAATAGGTACCTCTGCTCGATCCCCAGATGTGCATTGATGGAGGCGTAGCGAGCTGTGCCAGTCAAGTTCTTATCTTCTCTGTAGGGTATGTGCTGCCGAGTGCGGTTGTCTCGATACTTCTTCGCCAAACCAAAATCAATGAGGAACAACTGACAAAAAAAAGAAAGAAAGAGTTAATACCATTTTGTACATGTGCAACTATTACAGATACAGACACACAAAAAACATACCCCCCCCCCCCCCCCAAAAAAAAAACATTACAAATGTACTCTGCGTGGTACACTTTGTCTATACTAGTAACTAACTTTCATTTATGTGGAAATGGGCCTTGGTTCTTATGTAACAAAATAATTAGGTATTCCACATCACACCAGGTAAGAAGATCATGGATAACTTGTTACTATATATTACCTACTTATGCTGTGGTGTATATTCTTAGAGCCATGATCCAAACTATATATAACAACATGTATACCATGGAATTGTTCTGAACCACTTTGAATTGCCTGACTACAGTTAGTGTTTTTAGTTGTTAAAATAAAACTTAAGGCTTATGGAGATGCTGAGTAATATTTATTTAAAATTAGGTTTGTTCCACAAAAATATAAAAATGGCTTTGGTTAATTTAGATGACTCATTATTAGGATCATTTTAACCTAGATTCCAATTTCTGAAGATATATAAAAAGGATATGTTGTTCAATTAACTCCCACAACCTGAATGACATGTCAAACAAAAGTAAACTTATTGCTCTTGACACTTAAACATTTTCATTACCATTAATTTGTGCAAACAGTCTTCTCCCTGTGAGTGCGATTGCACCCAAATACAGACTTGCATTTGCAATCACTAAAGTTTTACAGCACCAGAAGCATGGCTGCAAAAATGCTCCAGAAAGTTGACTATTTTTGCAACCATAGTACACACCTATGGTGGCATCTTGCAACCTTTATCGTGGCAAATATTAAAAGAAAGAAAGAAAGAAAAAACAACAAGCACGACTGAAAACATTGCCCTAATTCAAAAAAAGTAAGACTAAGTATGTTTTACATGACAAAACTGAAGGTAAAATATAAACTATGCTCAGAATAAATGTACAATTTGTATGATTAATTGTGATATTTTTTACCTTAGAATAGAGCTTAATCTGAATCTACCGAACCAGAAGTCACACACAATACATGGTTATATGGTTTATCTGTTACACACTGGAAGTTAAAAGTCAAAATACTAGAAAACCGTCTCTTTCTACATCTGTATAGTACAGTTGTTTTTCCTTTTTTGGACAGGTGATTGTGCTCGTTCTTTTTTGTCAGCATTAAACCATATTAAAGCAGTTGTTTGGTTTAGTTTTCAGTGCGGTAAGACAGTTGAGTGGACCAAAAAGACAAGTGAGACAAGACTGAGACAAAAGCCTTAATAGCAAAAACATGAATAAATAAGCAGCCTTGCGAAAAAATTCAGCACACTGAGTAGCAATTAAAAAGGTAAGAACTGTGGAAAAAGCAGCATAGACTGAACCACAAAGTGGGAGCTCTGTAACAAAAATAGACTTAAAAAAAAAAAATCTACTACACAGTTACTAATGACACAAACATTTTTACTTAATTTATGCAACTAGTCATAATCAATTTACCCAGTAATAACTATGAACTATAATAACTATTACATTTAATTACATATAAACCAATATGAGGAAAACAAAAATGCTGCCCTCAAGCAAATTAAACAATCAAAATGAACTATGGAATTAACCATGAACTCCTTTCATTTTTTATGAATTACAGCAACAACAACTCAGATCAAGGTCCGTGATCTTTATATTACATGTGATGGAGGTTTTTATTTACAATAACTCAGATTCATGCATTCTACAGAGGTGACAGGAAAGCTCCTGTCACCTCTTAAAAAATAGGTTAAAAAAAAAAGGACAAAAAACCCCAAAACAAAACAAAACAAAAAAACAGATAAAAAGCAATTGGACACAAAAAGGGGTAATGTCGATTTTCTGCATGTACGTGGCCAAAGGCAAAACTGATAACTTGGAGATAATAGAATGAATCATATTATGAAACCAAACATCTATTTCTACAGGCAATTCTGTATTCTTCCATGGCCAAGTGTCAATCATCTAAAGAAAAAATACAATATTTCAGTTACCAAAGCCAAAACTACACATCAACAATTCCTCAACAACTGAAAGCAACCTCAGTAAAACACTGACAAAGCAGAATTAAAGGCTTCCCATATATTATCCAACTATATTGTTTCAGATTTTCTGAAACTCTCAGACTTACATTGCAGGTGCAGGAGTCAAAGAGAGAAAAGGACCGATTTTGAGAGTTTGCATTTCATGACTGAATGAATGACTCAACACCTTAAAGTCCATGCAGGCTGTCAACATTTACCTGATTTGTTCAACTGAAATTGAAACAAAACTACTTTGACGCAAGTTCCGCACATTTTAGTGCAAAACACTTCAACAATATTTCCTTTTTGTAAGACATCCATGTGAGAATGCATATTATTCACAGCAGTGCAGGAGTAGGGGTCTAGAAGCTCACTAGTAACAGAGTAGTAGATTAAAGGGTAATAGGTATTACTAGGCAGCCCAACATGAAAAATCTGCCCAAAATGTGTCAACATAGTGTGAAAATGCCTTTTCACAGTGGTGGAAAAAACAAAAAGTTTTTAACTGTCCTACATCCTGGCAATAGAGTCAACCTGAATGGATACGAAGGGAGGGCATGAGAAAGTTATTATTTTACAGAAAGATTCTGAACTCAAGCCTACAAATGAGTCGATTCCAAAACATACTTCCAGTCTAATTTGCTAAGTATATTATAAGTATATTAAGACTTTTATACCTTAATTTCCTTTTTTAGTCAATGAGTTAACACCCACAAAGGACCTTAGAACTATCATCAAGGTTAAAAATGAATAAAACTGTTCTCCGAGTAAATTCTCTTGTACCTATACTTTGTACATTTTCTTCCGGTACGCAAACAACCATATAATAGACACAAAATCATGTTAAATGTGCACAGAAAGCCATCTGGGGCACAACTGGACCGACTGAGACCCCGTCCAAAATACTAAGGGATACAATGTGATCAGCTGTACTTTTCTGCTGCAATGAGTAAATTTGGGTGGTGGTGTGAACAAAGTAACCCAGTACAGTTACAAATGAATGCAAAGCGACAACTGCGGTTGTAAGGCAGCTGGTGTTGTGGTAAAGGTCACACCTGGTTTAATCCTGAGAAAGATGGATCCTGAGAGGAGCTAACAGCCAAGCTTCTCTTCCTCTTCCCCACTGATGAGTCTAAACACTAGGGCAGACAGTAGAGGAGCAGGGGTCAAAAACAGCCTGGTTCCACCTTCAGTCAGTCACAGATAGCATGAGCACAACAGTACAGTATTCTGCCTGCTAATTGCTTCACAGTTTAATTTCTTGTCCCCCTAAAGTAAGAGACTACAGCATATTACACTTTTCTACGAAATGCCCATAATTACATACATTAAAATATGGGCATTGTTGGCCTTTATCCTTTAAATGGGCTTATAAAGGGTTTAGTTGTTTTGTTTTTTTTTTGACTCAGCCAAGCTAACCCTCTTCATTTACCTTCATTCCCACAAACAGGTGAACTGTACTGTCAATGAAAGCGCTCAAGCTTAAATTCCACCGAGTCAATACTTAAGGCAATTAACTGCATTTTCAAATAGCAGCTTTAAATGGCTAGAATAATGACACTGTGCTATCTATTGACTGGTTCACAGAATCATTATATCAAAGCACCAAAAGGAATCCACAGAAGCAGAAACTGAAGGAGGGGACCGTGTTTGACACTGCAGTAAAGGGTTGAGCTATGTTACCGACAAACATAGCAACACCTGGAAATCCCAAGATTTCAGAGGACAATAGAATTGAATGGACCCTTTCCTTTCCTTATAAAACAATTCCAACAGCTAGACAAGGACATGCTGGAGGAAGCGCATGTCATTGTTACAATCTTGAAACTATGTGTGAAATACTGGGAAAATACACAATCAAAGTTTTGACTTAGGCAAAGTAAAAACCTCATTGGCAGCTGAAATCAAGATAAGTGTAATAGAGGATGCACGATGAGGGAAAGAAAACAATTAAGATCCAAAGCTTGCTACTTCATCAGTCAAACAATGCATAGGTACAACAACATCAATTTTGGATGCTATTAGAATTGCTTTACTAGTGTTATTGGACTGGTGGCAGGATAGCCGATTTTGAAATGCTGGTACTCTTCTATCATTTACCTCAAATCTGACCACAAAATAAAATATTCTTTGTTATTCTTTCTCAATATGAAGTACAATAGTAAGTAATTACCTCTTAAAATAAAAAGGACCACCTAAACTGAAGGAAGAGAAAAATCATTATTTGGAATGTTATTTACACTGTATAAAGGACACATATGATAAAACATGTGGATTTATTCAACAAAATGTCAATAGAAAAAACAGAAAAAACATAAACAGAGACTACTATGCAAAATTAGTTATTATTAATTATTAGAGTCCAAAACCTTCAGTTTCAATACCAACAAAACAAAAAATTGCAAATATAAAAGCCTGTATTGAACTACTGTAACAGTGGTAACATTATGCTTTGACAGCCAATGCCATTCTTCAATGACCCAGAAATGAGCTAATATTGTGTGCTTCAAACAAGAGCAGTGACAAATCCACACAGGTGCTCATGATAAAAACAGCCAGCAGAAATGGCAGATCAGGTAACTTGGTTGTTCTTGCTGAACAAGGAAGATTCCAACATTTGAGATGCTGTACCCACATGCTAAACCTAGCCTCTTTGCGTCTCAGCGCAACAAGTCAGAACTACCGAGGAGGAGCAGACGTATTACTACATTTTCAAACTAGAGACAGATGTAAGCACCAGGTGCATATGGGTTGAACAAGATGTTTCTTCATCACCATGCCCTCTCCTAAGGTAAACGGAGGAGAATCAGACATAATCAAAGCCAATAAAAGATGCAACTACTCAGGTCAAAACAGAGCTCCCCCACCATCCGTTTCATTGCTCCTTTCCAAGGAAACACATCTAGGATGTGAGACAGTTTTAGAGACAACAATGGTCCAAGATACACATTACAGGCAGGAGACAAACACTTTTCAAGACACTATTGATCTATGATTGAAGGGTGAGCATTTGCTCTAAAGAGGTGCTGTAGATCCTGCTCATGATGGATGATTGCAGGTAATTCTCCCACTTTATAGTCACTATAAACTGAAGACATTTGATTCAGTGCAATATTGTACTATACATTTGGGTGTAACAACTTAAAAGATAAGTTTAAGCTGTGAAAAGTACTCAAGACCGCAGACCTCCACCAGGCAATGATAAACAATACTTGAAAAAAATTCCTGAATCCAGATACCACAAACAGTATATTATAAAAGCAGCAGTAATAAAAGGTTACTTATAATAGAAAGTTGCTTTATAATCAAAGCTCCTTGGCTCTGATCTGTGGAAGATCAAAGGTCAAAGTTCCTCTGGAATCCATTGTATGATCCAGAACACACACACACATACATATATATATACACACACACACACACATATATATATATACACACACATATATATATATATATATACACACACACACACAGAAGACATGACTTAATCTTGACTCCAAATTGACTCCAAATTGTCTTTGTGTGTGTGTGTATATATATATATAT
>BJFM01000276.1:0-44597 GCA_016586285.1 Arothron firmamentum | reverse complement strand
GGCATTTCACCCCACCGCCCTGACTGTAGGGCACTTTAGAGGGCATTTCACCCCACCGCCCTGACTGTAGGGCACTTTAGAGGGCATTTCGCCCCATCGCCCTGACTGTAGGGCACTTTAGAGGGCATTTCACCCCACCACCCTGACTGTAGGGCACCACCTCAGTGGCATTGCTGTAGGGCACTTTATCAGCACTACAATCATTGCTGGACTGTGGGTAACAGTCTGAAGTCCTGAATGAGTATATTTTCATCAACTCTAAGCTTAAATTCTAATTGGAGGCGTGGTGCTCTCCCCAGCTTTTTCCTCCTCTGGTCTTCTCCGTGTTTCAGCCTCTTGATGTATGAATATCTGATACCTAACTCATGACCTCCTCTGGCCACCGGCCGCCCTCCCATCCTCCATCCATCTGCTTCCTGCTTGTGTGCAGGGTGATGCTTGAGTGCCGCGGTGCCACCAGGGCAGCGTGGCGTGCTGCTCTCGCCATCGTCTGTTGATGTTGTTGCCTGTTTTTTGCAGTGCTAGTTTGTTTTCTGTCACCAACACAAAGAACATGAAGGTGAAAGAAAGGGAGAATGACAGAATAATGTACCGTCATGTATAGATCCTGCAGTGACGGTTGTGTTGTCAGTCACGTGTGGCGGGTTTGGACCGTGCGCTGCGGCGGCGTCCTGATTTCCTGGCTGAGATCTTAATCAGCAGTCACGTTGCTGCACTGCCACATTCTTTTTCTCCTGACCTTTTCCGTTCCTGGACAGGAACAACCGTGTCTTCGGTGTAAATCACACATGCATCAAACCTCAAAACATAGCCGGCCATTTTACATCCCGCCCCGGAGAACTCGCCTCCGCCGTGTCCCTCCGCCCACCGTCGTCCGTCCTCATTTAAACACATCTAGACCCTTAATTAAATCGCAAAGGTCAGCAGTGCAATTATTCCTGAATAAATGAGTGACCTATAATCCGAAGTCGGGGGTGATAATTTATTTCACTGTGTCTGACGGCGAGCCGACAGGACGCCGAGCCAATGTCAGACCCCCACAGACAAGTTGCCCTCTGCCGCAATATTAAGATGTTACACGCCACTAATGAGTGTTACCGCTGTCCCCCCACTTTTCCAGGCAGAGCTGCCCCTCCCAGCCCACGGCCTCTGAGCCCCCCCACCCTGGCACAGTTAAACATCACAACTAAAAAACTCGTTTATTTATAGGCTCCGCCTTCTTTCCGGAAGAAAGACAAATGCCCAACTAAGGTTTACAGTCGTAACGGGGTCAGACAAGGTCGTATGTGACCTGCAGTCTTTAGCCACGCCCCCGTCAACGGCCCCGCCCGTGCTTCTGGTGTTTTTCGCTGCTGTGTTCTGTGGTTTCTAGTGTTTCGGTGTGCATGCGTAGCTGCAGGTGGAGGAGAAGCGTGTGTGCAGCTCTGGCTGTCATCAGCTTCACTCATCACTGCACTTTACTGTTAAAATGTCCGTCTGTCCCGTCCTCTGTCTTCTGTGCGTGACGTGGTTTGACCGTCGTGTGTGTTTGTGTGTGTATGTGTGGATAAACACAACCTTCAGTGGGAGCGCTAATGAGTAAGTGCGTTCTTCTTTCTTTATTGTTGGGTTTTATGTAAAGTTGCTCAAATGCTCTCAGGTATGGCGGCTCTAAACGGAGGCCTGGGTGGCGCAGGGCTCACCAATGGGACGGCGGGCACCATGGATGCGCTGACGCAGGCCTACTCAGGGATCCAGCAGTACGCCGCCGCCGCGCTGCCCACCCTCTACAGCCAGTCGCTGCTGCAGCAGCAAGGGGCTGCAGGCAGCCAGAAAGAAGGTCAGCAACTCAATGACATACGTACACATCTGATTCTTCCGCTTCCATTCGTAGATTTAGTGGCTGAAATTGCCACATGGGCGTGTCTGAGTTCCGTGTTGAGCTGCTCTGGTCCAGCTTCTTCAGCGTTTGAACAGTTAAATTCACTTTGCTTCTGGTCTGTTTTGTGATGGAGTGGATGTAAAATGGCCGCCAGGCCGCAGTGAATATGAAGCAGAAGTGCAGCCACACGCTGTTTTTGTTGTTCTTTCATTTGCAAAGAAGCTTTCTTTTCTTTGAGCATCCATCCGGGAGGTCGACGCCCTCTGGGGAAACAAAGATCTGATAAAATATCGCGTTCTGTCCCAGCTTCACTCAGCAGCAAACAGCATATTTAATGACCGTGAAAGGCGCGTTTAAAGGGACGGGGGGTTGGAACCCGTGACCCAACACTGGGCTGTCAGAATGAATGTAGAAAAGAAGAGATGACTGAAAAACAAGAATAAATTCAACAGCTTTCACGTGTTTACAATGCATGTGGGGCGGGGGGGATAAAAGCGGCTCTGACCTGAAACCCTCCTGGTTCGCTCCTCCAGGTCCTGAAGGCGCCAACCTGTTCATCTACCACCTGCCGCAGGAGTTCGGCGACCAGGACATTCTCCAGATGTTCATGCCTTTTGGAAACGTGGTTTCTGCCAAAGTCTTCATCGACAAACAGACAAACCTTAGCAAGTGCTTCGGTAAGAACGGACACTGTCCAACAGCAGCAGACAGGCCAGGTCACATGACTAAACCAAACAGGCATCCAGATAGTCTGTGATGCAGAATAGCTGTTAGCTCACGTAGCATTTAGCTTCCACTGGTTCATGAGGCCTGCTGGTGGAAGTGTCGCCGCGGCGCAGCCTTCATCAACACCAGGTCGTTCAGAATCTGCGCGGCTGCTTCAGCTCTGCAGCCCACATTAGTGTAGCTCCAGTTAGGTGTAGCTGTTTTCCATAAATCCTGGTTTTTCAGATTAAAACGAGCAGACGAGCTTATCGTACCAGCGCTCTGTTAGCGCCTGTCAACATGTTTTTCACGCGCTCCCCTCTGGGTTTGTCGCCCCCTGCAGGCTTCGTCAGCTATGACAATCCAGTGTCGGCCCAGGCAGCCATCCAGGCAATGAACGGCTTCCAGATCGGCATGAAGCGGCTGAAGGTGCAGCTGAAGCGCTCCAAGAACGACAGCAAACCGTACTGATCTTAGCACTAGGCTCTGTCTGCTCCCCATGTTAGCACTGCTAGGGTAAGTCCCCTCCCCCCCACAAAAAATGAAAATGAACGGGAATAAAAGAGCCGCGGCCTCTGCAGGGGGACTGCTTGCTGGGAGGGAATGGGGGGATGTGGGGAGGGAGGGGTAGATGACCTACAACCACCCTGAGGGAGACACACGCCTTTTTTAAATTCTGGTTACTTTCTCTCCTTTTTAAAGGTTTTATGTTAGCTTTATTATTTATTCTGAATGATTTTTGACACACATGAACACTCCTCCATTTCCGCCATTACTTTGTTCGTTTTTTTCCTCTTTTGTAACAAAGGAAGGAAGGAAGGAAGGAAGTCGCTATCTCGGGTAGCTTTTTTACAAAACAAATCTTTATTTAAACTTTTTTTCCTTTTGATTATCCATGGTTATTTATATATTTTTGAGGACTAGCTACAGTCAGAGCTGGCGTAAAGGCAAAGGAGCCATCATGATTTCTGTTCTTCTTCCTATCGAAAACTTTTTCTTTTCTTTTCTTTTTGACACACACAGATATGCACATTTGACCTTTGGCCTCCGCGGTGTTGGTTGCAGGCCGCCGCTGCTTCTCTAAAAACCCCTCTACGCCTGCTGGCAACCCGGGAGCAAAGGCTGCAAAAACAGCATAAAAAGTATAACAGTGGCCTCTTTAGGTTAGAAACAGTCCACCAGTCCAGTCTTATTATTTACATGCACTGAAGAGGGTTTTTATTATTATTATTATTATTATTATTATTATTATTATTATTATTATTATTATTATTATTATTATTATTATTATGATTTCTATGTAAAAAAAAAAAATAGCACCACCTTTTGGGTCAGATCACATTGGTCTTTGTTGTTAAATGATACGACAGCATGCGGATCATTTTCAGAAAAAACAGTCCAGAATCCGAAGGTCATCATTCTAATTATTAAAAAAAAAAAGAGTTTAAGGTGGTAACTGACAATACTTGATGTTTGTGAGGGGGAAAAAAAATCATTCAAGTACGGTACGCCACAGGCCTGTAAATTTTATTTGTAAAAAAGCAGTTATATTTTTATACAGCATTTTTACTGCCTCAGATTTAAAAAAAAAAAAAAAAAGGATTTTATTTATTGCCTATCGTTAATTTATTGGACTCCTATAAAGTTTATCATAAAGTAGACCCCCCATCTGTGGAAGAGTCTCGTGAAATTGGCTTCTCTTGTCATGTTTTTTTCTCTTTTTTTGCGACGGAGCGCTCGTCCTGGTACTCATGCGCGCTCATCCTGGTACTCATGCGCTCACACACACACCTCCTGTGTGCCCTTCATGCATTCATCTGCCTCTCCTCTCACCACTCTCCCTCTCTCTCCATCCGTAGTGAGACTACTTTCTCAAATGTCCACTTTCCGCCCTTTTCTTCTGGCGACCTCCACGTATTTTGGATTTTATTTTCAGTGTTTTCCTGTTTTCGTTTGTTTGTTCGTAAGCCCCGCCCCCCAAATTTTACTCAGAAAAATCAGAAAAAGAACCCACCGTTCCTCCAAAAAAAAGGTTACTTTCTCCCAAATGACATCATCCATCTGGGCTCTGATGGATCAAGCTTTGGGTGTCCTCTGTTATTCGTGTGTGAAAGTGTGTGTTGCCTGTTTATATCTGAAATGTTTCACCACTTAAATCAAAAGCTAAAACAAGCTAATGGCGGCGACAGGCGTAGCTGTTCTTCCGGTGTGTTGCTGTTGTTGTTTGTGTTGTTGATTTTGGACTGAAATGCTGTAGTGGTGTGGTGCTCTGGCTCTCCTGTGTGTTAACTCTCTCCTCTCCCCTGTTTTTTCTTTCCCCCTTTTAGAACAACCCATCCTCCATGCCTGTTAGCTCATCGCTTGCCTAGCATGTCTCCGTGGCGTCCCAAACAAAAACAAAAAAAAACTTTTAAGTGATAAAGTGTCAACGTCCTCCTCCCCCGTCTCGTCATTTTAGTTTTTTTCTGATGTCTTTTTCCAGCTCACCTGATCATAACTGGTTCTCCTCCACTGCCACCTACTGACGTTCTCCAGTTTTTATTTTTGTCCTTTTTGTGCATGTGACCTCATTGGGATCGGTTCTCTCCGGGAGGATTTTGGGGGGGTGGAGTGAGGCGATGAGGGAGGCGTGTGTAAGGAAAAAAAAAAAAAGAATCAATGTGAAAAAGACATACAGCTGCACTCATCTGAAAAACACACAAAAAAGACACAAATAATCAAAAGACTGAGATTTTTACGGAAAAACACGTTTTTTTGGAGAAAAAGTGGCAAAGTGATTTTCATTCTGTATGTCTCCTTTTTTTTCCTTTTTGTTGCTTTCTTCTCTTCTTCATTTGAAGTAAACTTGAACGTTCACCGCAGGAATTGGCGTGCTGTCTCGCTTCTGGCGCCCGCAGGGGCGGGGCCGGGGGCGGGGCCAGAAGCGGTCCACGCCAGTCCCTCTGAGATATAAGACTACTTCCAAACAGTTTTGAGTCAAAAAAACTGTCTGATCAACATTGGACTGTGGGAGCGCTCCGGTGGTTTTTACATTTTTCAGGCAGTGTAAAGTTTTTTGATAAAGCCATTTTAAGTGGCTCCGTTTCTCATTCAAAGTCTATATATAGAACCACTTTTTCTAGAGTAGTTTAAAGGTAAAAAACTAAAAAATAAGAGACATTTGCCCTGCTCGGGTGGGAGAAATGCTACCTACTTGTGTCACCTTTTGCTGAACTGACTCACAGATAGACAATCCGTGGTTTAAATGCACATGAAATGACCTATATTTTCTACTGTTTAAATGTATAGAGGAATAAAAAAAAGAAAAGCGTACTACGATACCTGTAACCTGCGTTAACGTCGGTGCTTCTCGTGAGTTTAGTTGTGGTTTCATCAGAAGTCTAACGGTCTTAAATGTCCTCATGTGTTTTTCAAGAGAAGACTAAAAAATCAGTTTACTTGAACAATAGACGAAGCCTTTCATATGACTATAACAGTTACATTCTGGGGTTTGATTCTTTTTATTTTTCTTCTTTTAAGGAGTCCCAATTTGCTAAATTTCTTGTTCTCGTTAATTAGCTATATGAAATTCTTAAAAATATATATAAATATAAATATATCTATAAATATATATATAAAATGTCAGCTTGTGAAGCATCAATGTCATAATTTTATTTCTCTCGTGGGAAACAATATTTAGATGTGTTTTGTTGTTCAGCAAAATGTCTTATAAAGAAAAAAAGATCAGTGGAGTTTAGTGCCAAATTCTGAAGGTACTTCCTGCCTAGCGCGTCAGTGTACTTCTTGTGAAATTATTTGATAACATGGGTATTTTATTATAAGTGTTTTGTATGGATCCCTCATATTTAAAATCTAGATTTAAAAAAAGAGTTTGTTAACTTGCTATTCTGTGGTCTTGTTGCCTGAAAATGTCATGTTTGCTTTTTTTTTCTTTGTGAAGATGTAAAAAAAGTGCCCATGTGTCATATATATATATCTATATACATGCACACACACATTCTCGTGCAGACCTCACAGTTTACTTTTCGCGCGCGAGAGCCTCTGAGGGTGGAGCGCCTCCACAGAACCCGCCGGCGCCCTTCACACGCTCACAGTCATGCAGTGATCTGTTCGCCATCGCACGGCCGTTTTGCTCATCGAAGCCTTACCACAAACCTTTGCACTTCTCAATTAGCATCTCGTGCAACTCAGACGCACGCGGCTTTGTCACATGACGGTTGCGATTGTTGTCCTGGGGGAGGAAAACGCCAAGCCTTATTTCCTGTAAACCCTCTGCTTTGGGGCTTGAATTGCGTCCTCACACTCATTACGTCGCTTATTACCTCAACACAAACGCGTTAGCTTTAGCACTGGGTACACATCGCTACCACGGAAAACAGGAAAAGCACACATGCAGTGGCAGAATGTAACTAAGTAGGTTTACTCGAGTACTTTGCTGAACATGCAGTAGGAACAGACTTTTTTGAAACTGACAGGAATGGATCCGGATGAATAGCACACTTTTAACCTCGCGTCTTCTCCGCAATGGGACAGTGAAGTCTTTATTTTATTAACAACGCTGCATGTGTGCGAGGACGGGTAGGAGGAAGAGCTGAGGCACTCGACAGGTTTCACTTTCGTTTTCACATGTGCGTCTTCTGGTTAAATGGGCCAAAATCGTGTTTAAATGCCAAAGTGTGTGAATTTTCATAGTCGAGCCGTTTACATGGCACAGCGTGGTGTCAGTCAGTTCTGCTGCCCCCTCCCTGAAAGTTTACGCTCTGCAAAAAAAAAAAAAAAAAAACGGATGAAGAAAAACGCAGCATTATTTTCTACAGAAGCTCACCAGTCGCCTTAACCAGGGAGCGTCATATCAGTATTCGAGTGAACATGTCGTCGTCGCTTCGTGTTCGTGTGCAGTAAACGTCGCCCCCTTCAGGCCGACATGGCCGCTTGTCCTCGCGCTGGAGTGGGTGAGCAGAGAGGCAACAGACGAAGGGTCACGTCCCAACACAAGCTAACTTCACCCGATCTCATGAAGGGAGGAAAGAAGACTTTATCTTCCTGGATTAGCCGCGTGGCGGGATTAGCCGCGCCGCCAACAGCCATAGCTACCTGTGTGAAAGCTGGAGTCTGGTCACACGCGTTTCCCGACCAGCAGCTGCACCGCTTTCACACGCTGCCACACGGTTCTCAGCTCGAATCCCGCCGTTGTCCGTGCAGAGCGTGAGCGTCGACCGACGCTCTGACCGATCCCGGCCGGGGACCGAACGCGCACGCAGGCCCGTCAAAGGCGTCCTGAACGGAATCCCGCCAAAACTGAAAAGAAATCTGCCGTTTGTCCTTCACGCGACCCAGAACCGTTTAAAAGCACATCGTAAAGTTGCCAAAAGTTCATCTCGTTTGTCCGGAGAGTCTCGTCTTTCCTTCGGTGTCGAAGCACAAACGTGGGCCGAGGAGGCGGAGTTTGTGCGGAGCGGCTCACCTCAGGGGCTGTCGTCGCCGTGCTCGTTGTAATCTTTCTATCTTGTCACTGTTCACTTCTCTGTTCTCCTTCTTTCTTAATTATCTTAAGTGCTATTTATCAAACAAAGAAATCTAAAAAAAAAAAAAGAACTTGTCGTTTCTTTGCATTATGGCTTATGTCCGTTTTTTTAAGAAGAAATGTTTGTGTGTTCTCTCTTTCTGTGCCGTAAGAAGAGCTCGTCTGTAGAAATGAAGCTATGACTTTCCGTCTGTTTCCTCCTCTTTTTTCTCAGATCTAGAGGTTTTCGGTAGTTTCTGTCTCGAGAGAAGCCAAAGTCATTTCAGTGGATCCTGTGTGATGTATGTTTGTTTGACAACACTTCGAAATCTGTCACGGACGGGATTTAAGAGTACAACAAATGCAGGCTTTCCTATTTCTACAACTGATTGTACTTATGCATTTTGTACCAGTGGAATTTTTTATACTGGAGATTAAAGGAAACAACAAAAATCTTAGAAACGCTGTCTGGCCTGGTGCTGTGGCCTGACCCTGACTGGTCCCCGAGTATGATTTCTAGCTGGCGTCAAGGAAGTTGGCTTTTGATATCAGATTTTCTAGGAGATCTTTGGCTTGATTTCTTCTTTTTCCTCACTGAGTGTTTCTTTGGTTCATTTGCTTTGTTCTCCCCCCTTTTTTTAACCCATAAATCAGAGGGTAGGCGAGTGTCCGAGCTTTTTTTCTGTTTCTGAAATCGTTCTAGCGAGTTTGTCTGTACAACAGCGGTAAGTTTCATTTGACTCCTGTAACGTGCAGTCTACACAATAAGACACTTCTAGAAAAAAGAAGGAATAGAAGTATTTAGTCACCTTGAGTGGATTAATGTATTAGTTCAATAAAGAGATCAACTAATTAGATTTTGATTAATTTTTTCTTTTAGCTGTTTAGATTTTCCGGTTTCTCTGTCCTTCTCTGTGAACTAACTGTGTAGCTGAAGCGGTCAGAATTATTTTTGTAAACGTATGTTCTTGTGTGATGCAGTTTTTTGCTTCTGTCTCCTATATTAAACCATTTTTCCTAATACTCGTCTCTCTCTGTGTTGTTATGTTCCCGTGCCGTCCGTTGTGCTTCTTCATTTCCCTCTGCCATGCTCTCCTTCCCTCCCTCCCTCTTTTAATTCACAGTCTTGTTCTTTTTTACTCTTTACCGTTTCCACATGTTGTCACTGTTGTTTTGTTTTTTTTAATTTTCTTTGTAACCAGGTTGACCCATTCGGACTCACAAACACTGTAAATATACATCAAGTGTGTATGTATATATTACTGTGTTGCCCAAGTTGCTGGACAGTTGCCTATAGAGGGAGAACACAGATTTCTGTAGATGTTTAAACATTCCATTTATATTCCTTTTAGATGCTCAGATATCCAAAAGACTTTTCAGATTTATTCATTTCAGTTCGGACTGACACAGGTTCATTTAATCTTCAGGCTAACGTTAGCCTAACAGCTACTGCCCAGCAAATTCATCCATTTCCCAGAATGTTGCGTCTCAGCCGTTAGCCTGGTTTGACGTTCCGACTGTTGTCTTGAAGAGCTCAGCTCAGCTGGACTAGTCCAGGTTTGGGTGTGGCCAGGCTAACCCGTCAGGACACAGCTAGCTTTGTGTCTGTGCAGGTACCCACCCACCCGTGTCACTGTCCACTGTCCTGGGCCAGGCCTGTCCTCTGTCTGTCCACTCTGTGTCCGGTCCACCCCCGTAATGTCTGAGCGTCACAACTGCATCCGCGGTCGAGAGGAAAGAGAAGTCAAACGTCAAAGAAGGTTCTGGTGTGTTTTTGATGAAATTCTGCTGCATTTCAGCCGTTAAACAGCCGCAACACTAAAACACCTGCGAGCTTTTTCTTTTAGGTCAGTTCTTTGACAGCTGCTAACTATGATTCTATATTTTACATTTGAATCTAACGCGCTGCTGTAGGTTATGTCTGGTACATCGTGTGAGTTATTAAATATTGATTTTTTTTATGATTTTTTTTTTTTTAGTTCAAGCGAGGATAACAAACTGCCGTCAGCATTTGGCCCGTAATCCACATCTGCAGCTCAGATTCTCGAAGATATTTTTAGTTTGTGTCCTCTGGTTTAATCTGTTAGATAAGATACGAACGCGGCGAAATGCGGATGTGCCGGGCTACATTTTAAAACAATAATCGGACACATAAACACACATTTCAGCATCTAAACCTGGAGGAAGATGAGCATCAGCTGCCCGGAAGCATCTTCAAGATTCAAGGTAAGTGGGACACACAGTTTGTCTGAAGACAAACGTCTATTTAGGTTATTTATTTTTAATTAGGCAAGTTTGAGGAGGCTCAGTGGGGAGACGACCTTGGTGATTTTATTCTTCTATTCTCTGAAAAGCCTTTGAGACATTTAGATGATGCAGCTTGATTGCGGCTGCTAACAGCACATCCCAGAAGGTTTAAAAAAACAATCATTTCATGGCTATATTAAGCTCTAAAATCAGCCAAACGTCAGAGATCTAAACCTGTTTTGCTGGTGATTCTCGAAGGCCTGAAACACTGATCAGTGAAGGAGTAAATGGAATTAATCCCACAATCAATAGATGACTATTTATAGAGAGAAGCAGCAGCAATAGCGGATCAATAAACCAAACACGAAGCCATCGTTTACGGAGGAGAAGTCGCTCTCGGAGAAATGTTTCTGAAGAGAGCCGAGAACACACACACACACACACACACACACACTCTTTCATCCGCCACGTTGTCCAAGAGCTGAGATGATTTCACTGTTGCTGAATTTACTCAAATTCAAAATCAACAGACTCTAAAGAAAACAAATGTTTTGATTTGACATCTTCATATGGAGCCTTTAAAATGAGGAGTCAGAGGAAACGTTGAGCTTTTTGTGCTGATTCTGTTTATTTTTATCATTAACATCTGTTTCAACTTTGAGCACAAAATCTTTTTTTGTGCTAAAAAGTTCTCTTTGAATTCAGAGGCTGAAATGCTAAATAAAGCCTGTGTTTGCTGTGCAGGTAATTCAATTACAGCCTGATCAAAGGAAGGCCTGCCAGACGTTTCTGTCGTTTTTATGTGCATTTTTCTTTGAAGAACTTTACTGACTCATCCCTCTTTGTTTGAATAAATAATCATATTATGCAGAACAGAGTTTCTGCAGCAACTGCCGCGGCGTGGACGGCGCCACGCTGCCACCCTGTGATGATCCAGTCACCTGCTTTCCATCCTCTGCAGCATCAATCATCAGGTCTGCCCTCCGTCAGGCCTCTTAATCCACGTTTGATCTGTGATTTATCAGACATTTATAGGCCAGAGTTTCGCCTCCTTTTAGCTCTGTTTTCTCTGAGCTGATCTGAGTTCAGTTTTGGTTATTTTTCATCCACGCCTGGACATAAATATTTAACCCTGATCTGGAGCGTGGTCTGGAAGCAAACCTGGCGCTTTTCCCTGCGGCGGCTCTGATTGCGCGTGGCTCAATCACAGCCCTCCGTGTGTTTTTCAGCTGGGGGTCAAACTCAGGAAATGTGGGCGGAGCAGCCTCTGGAGCCACAATCACCACCCTAACAGGTGTTAAATCAGGGCTCGCTGCAGGACGCCGCCGCTGCTGCGTTGGTGTGACATTAGGCTAACACACAGGCCGCTAACACTTTGAGCTAACGAGGAGAACTGCGCAGGTTCTGTCCTGTGATTTACTGCAGCTAATCACAACAAGAGTCATGCCCCCACCTCAGACCCGGCGTCCTTGATGACTGATGGACGTATCCAATAAATGAGCACAGCAGGCTGCAAATGGAATAAATCGATAGTCGACTTAAACCGAGTCTGACATGGTTGGAGAAGGTCGATAATCAGCCAGAGCGAAGAACAGAGTGGTGCAGAACCAAACACAGATTGATTGAGGAGCTTTTCTGGCCATCTGATTCCATTTCTAAGACTTTCACATCATCTGCAGAGCTTCTGTCCAGACACAGATTTGT
This sequence comes from Arothron firmamentum, assembly GCA_016586285.1. Taxonomy (NCBI): domain Eukaryota; kingdom Metazoa; phylum Chordata; class Actinopteri; order Tetraodontiformes; family Tetraodontidae; genus Arothron; species Arothron firmamentum. Next base: position 32,577 of record BJFM01000276.1, on the reverse strand, counting down.
TTTTTCTGCACGAAAACCAAACTTGATCTGAGATCATGGAGGTCAAAGGAGGTTTCCTCCACAGAAGAAAAAGTCTCCATGTTTGTAGGGAGGGAGGGAGAGAATCTAAGTATCTGCGCAGTCTGTGATTCAGGCCAGGTCGTGTGATTAAGGAGGTGAAGCTAACTGGCCTCTCAGGTTCTGTCGCTGGTCAAATTCTCGTCCGTTTGCTCTTCTCCATTCAGACTCCAGGACGAGACCCGGCACAGTGGGAGGTGTGTGTTCATCTCAACTGACTGATGCTGTGCTGCTGCCTCTCTGGCCTCGAAAGCCATCAATGCTGCCATAAATGTGAACAGAAAGACTGAAGAAAATGTTTTTTATGATGATTTACTCAGTGTAAACATTCAGAATGGTCCACTTTCCTCCATTAAATCCCACCACTGGTTGTTTGATGGTCCCAGTTGACAATGGCCTCTGGTATTTACCTTCTTTGCTGGGAGAGCATCAGGTGAGGTTCCACAGTCAACAACGTGTTCTGCCAGGGGGACTTCAACTCTCGCTCTCTCCAAACAGCAAGTCGCCTCATGTAAATAGAGCACTTCTCATTATGCACTCTGGCTGTGTGTGCAAGGCTCCTCGGGGGCCTCCGGGCGGCTCCGCCAGCAGCCAAACACCAAACAAGCAGACTGAGCCAGGCTGAACTAAGCTGCGCTGCTGCTGAGCTCGTTCAACACGCCGCTCTGCAGCTTTGGAGAGACGAGCCGGCCAATCTGCACGCAGAGATTTAAGACATTAAAAGAGCTTTTTAAAAACAGAAATCTGCCAGCGAAAGCCCCGTCGTGACGGGCCCGTTTTTCCTCCACTCCCCCTGCTTTGCTTTCATGTCTTAAGCTTCTTTCACGCATAGCTCTGGATAAATGCTTGGGTAACCTTTCAAGCAGCCATTTTCCCTGTTCACACATGCGGAAACATTCAAAACATAAAATACAGGAGGAGGTGAAGCGTGTGAACATTAGAAGAGACTAATGTTGTATTTAGTGATTATATTTTATCATGAAGCTACCAACTGTGTCATTTTAGAGTTTAGGCTCTTGTTCTGCCCTTTACCTGCATCTGAAGCTTTAGCTCCTTTGTCAGGAGACCAAAGCGTCATTTCTGCATCTGTCTCCCAAGATCAGCTGCTTGGACAATGAACTGCACCATGTTTGATATTGGCAGAGTCAACAGAAAGAAGTGTGTGTGTGTGTGTGTGTGTGTGTGTGTGTGTGTGTGTGTGTGTGTGTGTGTGTGTGTGTGTGTGTGTGTGTGTGTGTGTGTGTGTGTGTGTTCTCCCAAATTTAAACCAAATGTAAAGTCATTTTGCATCCACCAATTGAGTCTCTATAAAGATGGTTTCATCCAGTTTGGCCATCACTCTGCAGTTTCAACTACAAGTGTAAATTTTATGTTTGTGAGTGGTGTTACCTAAAATGTGCCTGATCAGAATCATTTGGAATGTGCGACCAAAATAAAAAAAACAACAACAAAACTCGGATATTTAAAAAATATTTTAGATGAAACTCGTCTCATCAAGACTTTATTTTACTGAAAAGTCAACAATTATGACAGAACTATATCGTGTTAAGTGTTCTACACTTATCTCAGTCTTAGTTACAGTAATTCTGAATAGGCACCTTTGTGGTCACCTTAATTTATTAAAGGGGCCCCTGAGCAGGTGAGAAGCTAATTTGTTTGCTGCTGACTTGGAATGAATATTATATTTGATATTTAATATATTTAAGACGTTTTAATGTGATAACTAGAGTCAGAATGGTATTATTATGAACTGAGCTATTAATTAGTTTCAAAATTTTTAATTAGTTGGTTTCCTGGTTTACGGAAACAAAAAAAAATGGTAAAAAAAAAAAAAGTGGTGAAAACGCTGCTATACTAATCTTCGTCGTGTTAAAATCACAAAGAAATACTTCACCCGAAATAATGAGAAAATTATCGTGTAGAAGTCTAATCGAGATTTTGTTTTGATAGAACACTACGTTCAGGTGTCTTTGGGGGCAACTATATTTTTCATATTTTAGACATACAGTATAAAGTCGATTCTGGTAAATTAAATGGCTAATTGATAAATACAGTATAAACTTGACCGTAACGATTTAATTTAGTATTTTTTTTTATATTAAAGTATTCCATATATATTTTTCAGGTTTAAACACGTTTTAAGTTGAAACTTTAGCTTTAAAAGCATTCAGTTAAGAACATAATTGGTGTGGTGTACTTTAATACGCGACCGGCAGATGTCAGTATGGACTCAGGAACAAGTTTTTCCTCGAATGTGAACGTTAAAACGTCATATTATTTACATTTATGGTAATGTCACTAGGTAGACGTTTTTCGTTCATAATGACAAAGTTAACATATAAATATGATAAGAAAATATGAAGAATACGTCTATTATCTAGACTTTACAATTTTGTTTTATTATTGATTCATTTCTAATCATTTTAATCTAACTTAATTTATTCAGAATTAAATCTCATATACACTGAATTATACCAGTCAGTCAATGTAGCTGTATTATTATTGTTATAAATACTTTCTAGTACACATACACACAAATCATTGGAATTTAGAACTAGTAAACCGAAACATTTATTGGAATTAGTTTATTCTTTTGTAATAAATAATATTAATTTTGCAGAGTTTACAACCTGCTGTATATTTTAATCATTTCAATAATTCGAATTGCTGTTAATTGTGGTCCAGTGCGGGAGGACGCAGCTGCCGCGGTAGCGGCAGGATCTCTCTCTCGCTGATGAGGTCAGGCGGCTCCGGCGGGCGGCGCATTGCTACCTGGCTGAACATCCTGCGCGGCTCCCACACAGAGTTTGAGAAGTGCTCCGGACTTCCTGGTACGGGACCATGGACGTTTTCTGCTCCGGCATGTCCGGGGAAGTACCCGCAGCGATGTGATCTGAGAGGAGCCGTCGAGTTGGAACCAAGGTGAGTCTCCTCGCTGGGTTAGTTCGCAGCGATTCGGTTCGGTTCGGTTCAGGTCGGAGAACTTGTCGAGTTGCAGAATCAGGTCTGTCAGTGAGTCGGCGGCGTTCCAATGACGGTAGCCCGTTACCGGGAGCGCTTCGGGGTGAAATGAGTCGTGTCGCTAAAGGTTTGGGGCATTATTTCCAGCTCGGGTTAAAGTGTTGATGTTGTTTTAAGTCTCCTAAAGACGGAACATTGGGTTTTATTTTTGTAAACTTTGTGGTTATTTGTGTTTACCGAGGCCTACCTAGCCAAACCCACCACTGTTGAGCTAGCACAGGGGCAGATGGATACGTCCGGTATCAGTCTACAAAGTAAAAGTTAAATTTGGAAATGTAGGGTGTGAAGAGATTTTGCCTATTTATTGCTCAGAAAACACTTAATTTGTCTGATTAGAAATCATCTCCGAGTTTGTTTATTGCGTCTCTCATCCGTGCAGTTGTATCAATCTTGAACTAAAAACAATGATACTTTCATATAAGGCGTGTATTTAATAAATAATTTCCTGTTAAAATTTCCATTTAGCTGCGTTGTGGTGTTGGCTGTCGTCTTTTTTGACGCGTTTAGGCTCCATTACTTGTTGTGCTTCCGGTCGTTTTTCAGTAACTGTCGCAAACTTTGCACCTGATCACGCCCGCGAGGCTACCTCCAGCAACGACAAATCAATGTGGTCGGTCCACCAATCGCCGCTTTATATTCGCTGCAAGCACGAGTGTCAAGGCTCCTGATTGGCTGCTTGGCCTGTCACTCATTTTGAATGGGTTAATAGCGTCTTCCATTGCTGCTGGATTTCTAAAATGAAGTATTAATTTAACGCAACATAACACGAAAATACGCAGAATGAAACGTGCGTGGATGGACGCAGGATCAGGGCACGCGGTTGGTAAAGATGAATACCGAATTCTTTCGTGTCACGGGAGAGGATCGTTACCTTTACGTTAAGGTGTATAAAGCTAAACGCCAGGAAGAAAACCGGATGTACGTCGGCGGTTATGTCAAAGTTAATGCTTGAATTCTAAAAGTTTGCGTGCTTAAATTAATAATTAAAAGTGCAGGAGCCTCATTAATAGTATATTAACATAAGATTGTGGATACAGTTTTTGAAACAAATGCAACATAGTTAACTTTAGCAGTTTTCATCTTAAGTGCTACAATATGAATGGCTTTCAAGGGGGAATATAAATATTCCATAATACTGAAAAGTAAGAATTATGTAGAAATTCTTTAGAAAAATGAGTTTTTATTTTGGAAACTGACTTTAACAGCTGAACATTTTATTGTTGCTGACTTCACAACAGTGTGATTCATTCCTCCCAGTGCTGCTCTGGGATAATGCGGCTTAGCGCGGAGAGGGGCTTTACAGATGGAAAACACAGGTGATTTAATGGAGGCAACATGTGCTCTTTTGACAATTAGCTGGAGCAACACAGACTAGTTTAGAAGTAGTAAATGATTTTTAAAAAAAAATCAAATATTAAAGCATAAAACTGTTTTTATTTGCACAGTGCATGGATTTCAGGTTAAAGTTCTGTTGTGTTATTCCTGTTTGAATGTGTCAGGGTCAGACACTTTGCTTTATCAGCTCTTTTATTTGGAGCTCTAGCTGCCGGCTGACGAGCTTTTCTGGGATCAGTGGTGGTTTCATCTGCGATAGAAAACGCTGATAAACTACAAAATGACATTCCTGGACGTCCTACTGCTGCAGGAGTCAGACTTGGAGTCAGGTTGCACAACGGTTAGAATATTTGGCAAATGTGCTAAAGATTTACAGAAACATTAGAAAATCTGTTTCTCAGATAATAATCTAACAGTCGTATTTATTTGCTACCATCTGCAGTTCTTTGCCAGTTTACACCCTTTCTCAGACAAAATAAATGCTGCACTATCTTCTTGTTAAAGCTTTGCTTCTTTTCATCAGACGTTTTTAGACACACAAGTGCACGCACTGAGTCAAAATGTCTGTATTGTTGTTGTTTCACACAAAAGTACACACACATCTGGACCCTGCTGATGTTTAACTATATCTGTTAGTTAGGACCATGTTGCCAGCCTGACTTTATTGACTGATTTTTAACCTTTTTTTCAAGCGTGCATGGTTGATGTTTCCAGTACCTTTGTTCGTTTTTACTGTTGTTGCTCACAATGATTAACGGCTTTGATGGAAAAGTCATGATAAAACTATAACATCAAGTCAGATTTAGAGTAATAGTTTGAAATGTTGCTACCTGCTTTTGTGATGAAGTTTCTGGAAGTTTCTTTCAGGATCTTTATTGGTTTGATTATGCGGCCTGCTCTTTAGAATGTATAGATGTCAGCAAAGTGCCTGGAAATGTTTTAAGTGCCATAAACTAAACTTGCGCTGAGGTGGAAGCGGTTGTTGGATCTGTGAGAGAGAGGAAAGGGAAGTCTTCAGGGTCAACAACCACAAATTACTCCTTCTGTATCCGCTGCACAGCCTCTCTGCAAACTAATAAATAAGTGTGTGTGTGTGTGTGTGTGTGTGTGTGTGTGTGTGTGTGTGTGTGTGTGTGTGTGTGTGTGTTGTAAAGATAGTTGATATGCTAGGCTGCGTGGCGTCAGGAAGCTCAGCAGAAAGTTTTATCTGGCTGTAACATAGCAACAAAGAGTGTACACGTCCTTCTGTCTTGCTCATATCCACCAGAACCAGTACCGCTGGGACCAGCAGAGTTATCCATGAAGTTTTCCTTCTAGAGCTCAGTTCTTAAAAAAGACTACAGTGAGATAAATTATGTGATTCTGTCTAATTTCCCTAACCTTTCGGTTCAGAATCTCTCCTTCATGGTGTTACATTTGCTCTTATGGAACTATTCTTAAACTTGACTGCTAGGTCGATTGTTTACAACAGATTGATTCTAGAATAATTTGAGTCCAGCTACTTAGTCAGTTTCTAGTTTGCTGCTCGGTTAACTTCCTGTTAGCTTGATTAACTGACTGGCGGTGGTCCGAGGCAGCAGTGGTGGACATATGGTGGATTAAAAGCCAGGTCACAGCCTCAGCTCTAATAGGGCTTTTCCTTGGCTGGACTGCGGCTGTTGTAATAAATCACTTGCTGGCCTTTTAAAATCCTTAAAAACACATTTTTACCCTGAAACCCTTCTTTTATCCAAACATTGAAATTCAAGGTTTATTTTCCTTTATCGCTGCAGTGCAGTCAGAGATTTTATCTATTAACATTGACAAAGCTAGCTGCTGTTTAATGAGTAATATTTGTAGTAGTTTTGTATTTTTCACATTTTTATATGCCCATGCCGATTAAACTTTAACTGCCAAATCAATTTGAACTGCAATGTGATAAAAACAGCAAAGGTACTGAGGAAGAGGAGGGTGATGCAGATGAAGATAGTCCTCCCTCAGTCTTGATGGAGCTGCTCTGATCACCTCTCTGCTGCTGGTTTCTGCTGACCTGTGCAGGTTTCTGGCGCAGCCTCGGAGGATGTTGGCTCCTCCAGCATCTGCGGTCGGCTCTCTGTACTCCCCCGCCCCACACACACACACACACACACATCTGCAGTGATCAAATGACCCTATCATTACTGAACGCTGTCATCACATTACTGTTGTTGCCATCGTCATCTGCTGGTGGTGAAGCAGCAGCAACAAATGTGTTTTCACTATTTCAGTCATACTTTGTACTGTGTGTGTGCATGCTTGTGTGTGTGTGTGTGTGTGCCCCTCCAAAGCTGCTTCCATTGACGCTCTGCCATGTTTCTCCTGTCAACCTGAACTGACTTAACACTGATGTTTTCCTCATTAGCAACATAAAGTAACATTTAGAATTCTAGTACTCTCGAACAGAAAATACTTGTCAAAAATGCATGTTGTTGCTACAGCCACCGTAACTTCGTTGACACTCTTGATAAGCGAGGAGGTCGAAGATGCGTGTCTAGTTCTTGCAGTCGTAATGCTGACAGATCACCAGTTTCATGTTTCCCTGGTGACTTTATTCTTTTCCCTCCTCGTTGGTGATTTCCTTTGTCCTTCTTTCTGTCCTCAGGTCATGAGTGCCTCTCGGAGAGACACAGTGGAGAATAACCTCACCTGTCCAAAGCCCCGCCCAGCCTGGGCCTCGCCCCGCCCCCGTCCTCTGGACTCTCACCATGAGTAAGCTCTTGGCAGCAGCCAAGTTTGTTTGGCTGCTGCTGATTTTTGTCCTTCACCCGTTGGAAGCCGAAGCATGAGCTGTTTCCTTGCTCAGACATTTTGCTGCTTGCTGTGGTTTGTTAGATTATTTTATTTGAGGTTTCCTTTGAGCATTTCCAGAACGACAGCGTAGATGTTTAATATGTGTACATCGGCTCCCCCGATGGCAGAAATACGGCACCGTCGAGCAGCTGCCGCATCCAGCAGCATCAGCACCTCATCACCCTCATAAATCATGCCGCAGAGCATGATGGGAGGGCAGATGTGATGCGATGCACAGCTTGTGTGTCTGTGTGGGCTGCTACCTGCTGCTGTGTGAAAAGGCACGGCCCCATGAGTCATCCGTACTGTAATATATACCGCTAATGTCATACGTGTGACACACACAGCTATTTTGTTTCTAGAGGGGTGTGTGTCTTATTAAACATATGTTTATTTTCCTGAAGAAGGGATTATAAATATGACAGTCATTTTGTTCTGAGCATGTTAGATTTAGATAATCTTCCAAACAGAAAATTATCTAAGATTTATTAAAAAAGACCTAATTTTGTTGTGGGTTTTTTTTTGTTTTTTTGTTGTTTTTTTTTGGTATGTAAAGTTTGTGCACGTTCATGAACACATGCTGTTCTGTGGCTTCATGTGTTAATAAGCTAATTTGTTGGATAGCTTGTTGTTCTGTTCCTGAGCTTTAATTGGGCCCCTCTGATTAAATGAATGTGTACTATGTTACAGAATTGGATCATTAGTTTCTGTAGTCACCGTTCAGGCTGGACCCTTAAATAACTGCTGACAGTGTGAAATGTTCTGAGTCGGGTCGTCACACTTTCCCGCCCTTTTCTACCCTCCTGGACCGTCTCTTTGTCTTTGTTTAGCTCGCTTCAGATAAAAACTGAACGGGAGCCAACCTTTCCTGCTGCCAGCAGTGTTAACTCTCTCTGTGCTGGCAGTCTGCCCAAGGCCTGTATACCAGGGGCTGGGACTGGGTTACCAGGGCAACCCGGCACATGTGAGTCATTTGCTGGAAGGTGATTGGATTAGGCAGACTCTCCTGAAGGTTTAACCCGATTACTGTCATTTCCTCTGCACCCTTGGTTTAGCATAGGTGTGTGCGTGGGACCGTAGTGAAAATCTGGCTAATATATGCACATATTTAAAGGTGTCTCTTCATAGTGTTTCCTCTTCATAGTGTCAAACATTTCCTTACTTGTTGCCGGTTTCCTGAACACACTGTACCTGATCTATAAAAGATCCATCACTGAAGAACACCAACCGCATCTGAAAATGTTCTCATTTTCATCAAATCACTCAGGAAAATGCATCATTTCACTTAAAATAGATATAATAAAAATAATAACATAAATAAATATATTAAGAAAAACAGGCGTCTCGGGGAGGAAATATGCTGTTCCGTCCGATCGGATCCCGTCCCAGGCCAGACGAGATGATGATTTCAAGCGCTGTCAGGAATAATAACTGTGCAGCTGATTCCCAGCATGCAACACTCCAGGAAACAGAGTCTCTCAAACGACTGAATGACTGCAGGTTAATGCTCGCTTAATTTTGCCTGCCCCAAATTTCCGATTAGTGTCTGTCCAGAGAGAACTTCCTCCAATGGGAGTTTTTGCTCTTCAAAGCAGCTTTAGGCTGACAGGGTGTTTTTTTTTTGTTTTTTTTTGTGGTGTCATTGCTGGTTGTGATGTCAGGTATTGTTCATGGTGAGCTGGAGGAGGGGTGGAGCATAAATAATTTCAAGCGTGAATATTCCCTTTCTCTGGCTGTTGGTGCTCACATTTCTGGCAGCACTTAAGGGCATCATCTGTTGTTTCTTTGTGGTTCGACCCTCCGCTGTCGAAGCGATGATGACGACGTCTCCTGTCGTGTGAAATTTGCCTGCGACGTCGCTGGTGCCTCAGGCTGATTACTAGAAGCGTCGTTATTGTTTGGAAATGTCCTGAGGATGAAGACAACGTTTCAGTCTGGTAACGCCGGTCGGGCAGGTTTATTAACCAGCTGCACTTCCTTCACTTTAAGGTCTTGTCACCCCAGGCATACTGTGAGTTTGAACCTGAGAAGGGATTAAAGATTGCAGTTGGTGCACATTTAATGCCGGATGGCTGGCTGTTTCATTAATGCTGCGCTGTCAGATCCACATCTGAGACCCCCTGCTGGGAGGAAATGAAGTGGCACGGCCAGTCCCCAATATCACATTCACACCAGGACCTTAATATGTTTCACAACAGCAGCGAAATGCTTGTCAAGCCTGTGATGTTTACTCCCAGAAAGCCTCAGTCTGGATTTATCACTCTGATCTCCCCCTTTTTCCACCCACAATTCAATTTATTCTGCAAGGGAGACGTAAAAAAGATTCAGCTCAGAGCATAACCAAAGCTGCACCATATTGTAGCTGTTGAAGATGTTTAACTCTGAGTCCCTCTGGATATCTGGATTTTTAGGGAGCAGTGAAGCCTCTGTACTGTAAATTCTTCCACACATCCCAGATGTGAGGTTCAGCGTCGGTGTCTGGGCGGATCTGACGATTGACAGGACGTCTGCGTACTCTGTAACATTTAACGGTTACAACCTGTGTTATGTGATGTGCTGGAATGCAGTTTGTCCTCCTTTCCCTCTCAGCAGCTTCTGTCCTCTCCACCGCAGTGCTGAGTGGTTCTCGGATGTCGTGTGTGTGTGTGCGTCTGTCTGTGCGCGTGCGTGTGCACACACACATTTGGGGGTGAGGGTGTTGCAGGAAGGAAGCCTTGCTGGAATATGATTACATCTCCCAGTAAACAGGGCAGCAGTAGGAAATGGATCCTCAGTTGTCGTCCTCGGGGCATCAGAGACTGTACACTGACGTCAGATTTAGCAAACACACACACACACACACACAGTTGTTGGTTTTCATCGCTGAAGCCATGCTTACCTGCGCATACGCTGACCTTTGCCTGATGGGGTGTTCCAGTCAAGGTGATCGATGCTGCTCAGTGCTCCATCAGAACCAGACTGACAGTGTACTAAACAGTAAAATCCTGGTCCCGGTTCTGACTCACCTGACATGGACAGCACTGCAGTACCTGGAAGGCACGTTGGGTGCAGCTGTTTCAGAACCGAGGCCGAGTTTCATTCCAAAAAGAATCGGTGTGACAATTAAAGGATAAATGGATTCACCACGACAGAATTCTTTTTCAGCAGGCAAAAGCAGCTGATTCCATATTTTCATAGTAAGATTAGAAGACTGTAAACTGGGAATAATCCTTCCACAGCCCGGTGCCTGTTTGAAAGGTAGCTGCGGGGTCGCAGTAATGGATTTTTGATTGGATGGGTGGAATTTACTGGGCGAGTGAGCGTGGCACAGCACTTTTTGGTCCTGGTTCTGCTGTTGGCTGCTTCTGAAAGAGCTTTATTTCACTGCTGCTGGCTAAGTTTTCCCATAAGACTTTATCAGGTTCTCCAGTTCCCGTCATGCAGCTGAAAGAGTTCTTTGAGATTTATAGCGAGCAGTCGGTACATTTATTTGCTTTTCATTGCCGACGCTCTCCCAGCAGGTCTGCAGTTTTGAAAGGACTGAATTGATTAAACAACAGAACCGTAAATAAAAAAGATAATTTCAGGGGTGTACAGGTTTAGATTTAGTATTGTGCTGTAAACAAAGAACAGATGTATTAGTAAATGAGATCAAATCTCTTTAAAATCCAGCTAGCAAACACGAATAAAGTAAAATTTGGTATGTTATTACCACCATGTTATTACTGCCATCTCTCACTTCTGTTACACATGAACTGGGTGGCATTGTCTCATCGGAATCCCTCTGTGGCCTTTCTGCTCTTGGTTACCATGGAGATCTGAGCTGCTAGTCTTTGGCGATGGTCCCCCTCCTTTCCTAAAGTTCATATCTTGTAGCTTATATGCTAACACATTGTGTTGCCTGTGTAGCAGATGTTTGTTCAGCTTTGTTGTCACCTTGTCTTGTAGCACGTGTGTCATAAACAGTCCCTGAAACAGATGCTGTAGTTAGTCTGACGATTTTGCTCGAAAGATGAAGCTGAACTTGGCTTCAGGCTTCTCCGTCATTGTCTTGATGCACTCACATTACAGAGTCACATGATCGTCTATGGCTATAGAGGGAAAATGGAATGACAGAAATGTGAGAGCACAAACCTCACACACACACACAGACACACACGCGCACAAGCTAGTGACAAGTATCTCTCTTCCTGTCAGCCATAATAAATGACAAACACCTTATCGCCCAATGTCAAATGGGAAACACTGGATTGAGTGTGTGATGAGAGTGGTAGCCAGAGACAGGTGGGATGGGCATGGTGCATTGTGGGTGATAGCCATCCACTTCCCTAATGATGCTGCAGTCAGATCTCTGTCATTGCACAACTTGTTGTGTGCTGCAACAATGTTGAAGTGTGATTTCCATCATTTGTTGCTGTAAATTAGAATGAATGCCCATAAATCTAAATATTTCCTGTGCAGACGGGAGCACCATGGCTGTGGCACATCTCTGACCACATAAAAAACAACACTCTTGACACAGCAGCCTCTTTTCGCAAATGATGGTTTGGATTCTCGTCTTATGGGTTGTCACAGAAACCAGAACGAACCACATGTGGAGAGTGCACCAAACCAAACCACAGCAGTTGACATCAGAAAGTGTTCAAAACAGAGCAAAACCATGTCATTAAATCTTGGAGCAAGATTTAATGCTCTTATTTTGTAGGATGAACATAGAATACATCTTTAACGGCTTTTTCAAAGCTTGTCATCATAGGGTAGAAACAGTTCTGAGACCAGAAACATTGACGTGAATGAAGCAGGTGGACATGGAACATTTCACAGAGACAGAGGCAGCTGAGGACATGCAGGACATTGAAACCTTGGCTGCAGCCTGATTGGTCTCAAAGGCCACACTGCAAACAGGAAGTGACACGGGGAGGGTGCACAGGAAGTGTGGGGCAGAGCTGTAATGTTTTCTTTTTTGTGTGTTCCCATTCCCTCGCTCGCCATGGCTCTGTGCCAGGTCAAGGGAGGATGGAGGGAGGAAAGGAACCAACACAGTCAGCCAATGAGCTGAACTAAACCGAGCAAAACGCTGACTTATGACTTACACGTTTGGTCTTAAAGTTCGGACTGTTGTCATGTGCAACATTAAGAAACATGTGTCAAAAAGGATAATGTTCCTGCGTATTTGGACAAGTACGTAAATTATTTGCTAACATCTGCTGTTTTTTGTTTGTTTGTTTATTTATAGGAAAGGACCTTTTAAAATTAAGAAAATTCTGACGGTTCTTGGAGGAATTGATCTTCCTCCATGCTGACAGCGACGTGTTTGTCAGACATTGAAGCGCAGCAGGCAGCAATAATCAATGTGCAAAACAAACAGACTAATTCAATCATGGTCCAGCTGAATGCCAGCAGATGAGCTTGTGTTACCACCGCTGCATGTTAACGCTGTGGTGTGTGTCGATTCTCTCGGCCAGCCGCCACCAACCTCGAACAAACCCTCAGCTGGCAGAAACCGGAGGGGAAGGATTGGCGTTAAAATTGAGGCTGTGTTACAGACCCTAACGACGTTAGCCGAATTAACACCAAATTTGATATTTTCTGATAAAATCGCTCAATATTGCATCAAAATGGCAAACACTTTGTAGTCATCGATGTCACAATTTCTGGCTACTTTTGAAAGATGCAGGGTTTTACTTCATGTCTCTTACGGTTGATGCTGTTTTCATCAAAAGTAGCTGTTAGGACAGACATGGTCACCTGTATTTTACACTTGACGATGCAGTCGGCTTGGCAACCGTGGGTGTGACACATAGCAACGTCAGCGGCAGAGTCTGTGCAGTGATGCTGAATCTTCTGCCTCAAAGGAACGACCTGCTAATGAGTCCAGAAACATTTCATCAGATCAGGTTTCTGTTTACAGGAACATTATTAATGTGAGAAATGAAGTTGCTGCTGAGTTCGAGGACTTTATTACGTCTGTCTGTGTGTGAGTGTGTGTCTCAGTGTGAGTGTGTGGCTACTCAGTCCTCTGCCTTCTGTCCTCCTTTACGGGTGGAGCACCGGTTCATGGTGGCTGTATAGAACGTAATCTAAGGTAGAATAAATTCATTCAGGATTTTTTTTTTTTTTTTGTTCTGGGTTAGCAAAATAAAGGAATTAATGTGGGATGGTTGATATTTGATTAACGACGTGTCAACTCACCTTCACACATTATGTTTCCAGTTTGCTACAAGCTAACCGAGCTAATATGCTGTTTGATATGTGACATAAACGGACACTATCGGCACCTAGTGGTGTTGATTGTACCAACCCTAGATTGAGCCATTCGAACACTGCTGTGTTCATTTCTTTTCTTGATGTCACTACATTTATGTTACTGCACTATTTCTCCACGTGGAGCACAGATTCTTTTAGAACGCTACAGTCAGCGCGATCTCATTATGCACCCTTATTTAAGGTTTAAAATGAGCTCTTCTTATCTGCGTAAAACACAAACATAATAAATGAACAGCAAGTGTGATTTGGTCTTTAAAACATGTTTGTGACAGTGAGACACCCAGAGGTTGTGGTAAAGAGCTTTTGAAGTTAAGAGAGCATAACCTGTAGGTGAGAGATGCTGCTGGTTGTAAGTCATCACTGGGCTCATGTCTCGCCTCCACTTATCCTGTTTGCATTCTACTGGTGTTCTCTGCTGTGAATGTGCATGAGAATAAAAGGCAGCAGAAAGCAGCACAATGAGAAAGAGGAGGGGAGGAGTGCAGGGAAAGAAGAGAGGAAGGGAGAGAAAGATGCTGGAGGGAGGCGAGTGGCCATTAATCCCAATTCAAATGATGTGAGGAGAGGAGTGCGAGGAAGGCTCGCCAGCAACAACTGCGCGTGGAGCGACGATGCATTCAGGAGACGTGACGAGGGCGTCGGACAGTTGAGAAGCAGCAACGCCGACTGCCAGAAGAAGAAAACAAGAGGAAAGTGTGATTGTTCCCAGCTGAGAACGCCACACACATCACACAGCAGACGACAGCGTTCACTTCCAAAGCGAGCAGCCACTTCTACTTTCTGCAGCTGCCGAGTGTGAAGTTGAGCCGTTTCCTGCGCAGCGAGGACAGAATTGCAAGCAGGCGCTGCAACTTGTTTTCAGGTGAAACACGCGTGCGCGGGGACGTTTAAGTGTCGGGGGAGTTCACCGGTGCCTTTGAAACGCAACAGAATCCAACCAAGATGCCAGAATCCAGGTCCATGGGAACCAGGTGGGGTGTGATGTGGATCAGAGGATGAGTCCTGAGGTGGAACCAGAGAGGGATGAAGTTGTGGGGTGTGAGAGGGCGACAGCAGTCTGTCCCTGCCCTGCAGCTCATCCGCCTTCCTCCCGGTGACCATGCAGGTCCTACAGATCGTCAAGGAGCTGGTGTCGCCTTCCAGACGCAGGGCCAGGTTCGGAGGTGCGTTCATTTAGCAGCCATCATGGGCGCTGCTCGTGTTCCATGATTGAGGTTAAACACGTGAAGGGCAAATTTAGCGGGCGGGGGGGAGGGGGGGCATCTGTCTTCCTTTAGTGCTGATTATTGCGAAGAGAATAACAACACCCAGCAGTGTTGGACTAATTAGACAGCCCTCAGCTGAGTGGGTCACTGCTGGAGAGGGCAGCAAACAGCAGCCTGGTTGTGATTTTTAAAAAGAAATTGTTGATATGTTGCTGATAAATCAGTCTGTAATCACCCCTGAAGCCACTCTTGATCACTGTTGATCTGGTAATGAGGCGCTCAGATTGTTGCAGGATGTCAAGTTTGAATTCACACGCACGTTTCTGTCAGATTGTTCTTGGCGAGCAGTGGACAGCAGTCACATGGCTGCTGCCAAAATTACAGCAATGCTTTTCAGCATTTCTGACATTACATGTTCCATTTTAACATAAGTAGGGTATTATTACATTAATGACCTTGTGGAGGTGAAACTTCTCACTGTGGGTCACCTCTTTAATAGCTGTGTGTGTGTGCGTGTGCGTGCGTGCGTTTGTTCGTTCTCTAGTGTGTGATGAATAAAGCATCCTGAAGGGTTGGGCAGGGGGGACTTTGACCTCCGACTTTTTGTCCTGTCTCCAGATCGCCTCGATCCATCTCCACCGTTGCGTGTCCATCAAGTCTGAGTCTCTGAGCCTGTAAATTGTTTGTTTCACTGTTCTCACTGTTCTTGTCTCTTGCTGACAGCTTTTTTTTCTGGATTTGTGCAGTATGTATGGATTTTTGCACGTGGAACCTTTAACTGCGACTGATATCTCGATGTTGAGTGTGTGATATTTGCGATGAGGAAGGTGAGGTGTGATCAGGTACAGGTTCACCAGAGCGCGTCTTAGCTGTTTGACCGATGGCTCGGCAACGGTCGGCTCTTTCCATTCAGCTGTCATCCTTATCTGCCTCCATCAGCCCTGCAGAGGAACTCAGCCTGCTTCAATGCAGGCAGATCTCTCTCACACACACACACACGTTTGGTGTCAAAGGTGAAGGCTGACAGCAGATGATGAAGTGGTTTAAGGTCATGTGACTGGTCCCTACATGTGATTTCTGATGTTAACTACACAATCCGGTAGTTGGAGCTTTAAAGAAAAAACCCACGCAGCTGAGTGAAGAGGATCCCAGCAGACGGTCCAGGCCCAGCAGGCGAGAGGCTGAAGCTGCCTGCTGACATCAATGCTGTAGCGCCAGAGATAATTGCCCGTCTGTCCTTCCTAAAGGGCTCCACTGCAGCAATGGTGGTTTAATTTCCACATCTGGCGTTGTTTCATGTTCCTCACCGCTTGTATCTCAGACTCTGTAAAATCAAAGAATTTGGGTTTGTTTCAGGTTGTCAGGGAAACGGTTGGATGTGAGCACTTTGGGCACGCTCTAATAAATAGGAGTGCAGTTTATGAAGCAGTTATCAGCTGATGTAATGATCCATCACATCAGCAGAAGTGAAAAAGAGAAATGACTTTATGACAAGGAGGAAGTTGAAATTGATGCCTTTGAGGACTTTAATATAGGAAAGCCTAGTATCTGAAAACTCACACCCCACAAACACACACACACACGCAGATCTGTGACTTTAGTCCAGAGTTCAGGTAGTGAACTTGTGGACAGCCGTGTTTCTGCAGCCCAAACTTGATGCAAATCTGTAGATCTTTAGCTCAGGAAACTGGATTGAACGTAAAGAGTGTGATGTGATGGTTCCAGCCTCTCCGGGGATTCACCTTTATTTAGCTCCCTCTCATCTTCCTCATGATTAGCTTCTCAGCATCAGAGCATGTTCCACACTGCTGTTTTGAAATGCTCTGACATTGATCCTCCAGCCCATTTATCCTACTTCTGTCTGCCTGACTGTGATTTGCGTTTCTGACGACGCGTCTGCTGGTCCAAACTTTTCTTGTGAATTTACTCATCTGAGTCATCTCCATCGTTTCAGCGTCGGGCTCTGTTTACTCGTTGCACGCTCGGGTCAGAGGTGTGTTTGTTCTGGTGCCAGCATGCCTACCCACTCACTAAACTGGCAGTTTGCATCTCCGATTCAGAACAAAAACAGGAAACAGAAACAGGAAAGAAGCCACCAAGAGGGAGAAAAAAAGTCTATGATTTATAAATGAGCAAAAGATAAGAGTAATTGATAAGATATTAATTAGACACACTGATGATGTGATTGATGCTTTGTCTTTGAGACTGAAAGTGTATCCATGAATTTAATTAAAAATTGATCAAACACGGTCAGAGAAACTGTTTTACCAGAGAAGGATCAGTGTTTTCATCTCAGCAGAGGCCCTAAAGTGCTTAAAGGCAGTTTTCTTTAATTTCTAGATAAACTTGGTTTTCCAAGCATCGTGATAGGGGCACTTTGGTCCTGTGGACTCTCCCCTCAGAAACAGACACTTCCTGTCCTGATGAAGCTGATAGATGATGGCTGTCAGAAGAACTCCACACAAGACCCGTCATGGGACCTCGTCCGTTTCCTGAAATAGTTTTTAGAAACGGCTGGTTTTCGGTGAAAGATCTGATCTTGGATCTGTCGTCCTCCCTCCCTCTGAAGAACAGAACGTCTTGTTGAGTTTGGGAGGAGAATGTTGTGAGTGGGACGTCTGCAACAACAGCCGCATTGTCAAAACTCGCCGCTATCACTTCTCTCTCTGGCGTTTCTTCTTCGGCGTGAAGCGCTGCGATGGAATGATGTAGTTCAGGGTGTCTCTTGTGTTGGGCCCAGCTGAACTGTGACGGATGAGGTCCAAGACTCGCTCGGAGGCTCCCCTGGATGGCTCAAAGCGAGGTAAAAAGCCTTACTGCAGCAGACGCGGTCCTGGTTGTGTTTGTGGTTCCTCCCCTGAACAGCATAGAGAGTCTACCTCTGCTGGCTCTCGTTAGCGCCTAGCTTAGGTGAAACCTGTTCCGACTGTACCTGTGTACTGACTGTGTTCTGCAGTAATGTTAGAAACACGTGAGAACTGGACGGACACACAGCAGCTGATTGTTGTGGAGGTTCGACCGTGACACATAATGGGTGTAGTGTGATGAGGCCGCGGTGGCGTCATCAGTTATTTGCTCTTGTGGGCGACATCATCTTTGTGTCGTGCAGCTCCTGGAAATGTGATTTACAAATCCACACGTGTCCTTTTCTTCTGTTCTTTATATTCTGAAGAAGGGCTGAAGCAATCGATTATTTTAGTAATCGAGTATTCTATCGATTATTCTGGTGATTAATTGAGTAATCGGATAAGAAGTATTCTGTGCACACTGCGACTTTTGTGACATCACTCTAACTTTATTGAAAAGCATCCGTAAGATTCTTGTTCCATTAAACATGCTCAAAATAATATCAAACTTAGATATGACGTTAATTAAACTGGCTGCTTTTACAATTTAACTAACTGAAGTTCAGGCTTCAACAAACTCGCTATAGCACTTCATTTTACGGGGATCATTATTATTATTATAATTATCTTAAGCAAAAGCCTTTAAGCCGCACTGATTAAAGTTCTGAATCAGCCTTTACACAGAGATATAAACAAAGTGTGTTAGTTACCAGACAATTCTCTCAATCATGGATCACACTGATTTCTGTTAATTGCTGCTAATTATCGTTAGCCTTAGCTCGCTGTGTCCGGTCCGCTCTGCAGACTTTTAGCATAGACCGGATGTTTACATTGGAGGTGCTGTGGCGGCAGCGTTGTGCTATTATGCTATGCTAACTGCATCTTACAGTAGACAAATTGCACTGCGTTTTAGTTTACTACAGAAAAGACAATCCGTGCCCAACACAGTGCGAAGTACAGTGGACCGAATTTAAATGGAGCTTCGACACAAATAATTTGTATCAAAGCTTTTTAGTGAAAGAATTATTTGATTAATCGTTTCAGCCCTACTCTGGAGTAATTTGGTGTTAAGCCGAGAGCTGATTGGTACAAATGAGATTAAAGTGTGTTTCCAGACAGTAAACGTTTTGTTGGAGTCAGCTGACAAACCAGAGAAGCTGTCATCTCAGAACAATTCCACACCATTACAACGTGCAGAAATGGTTGTCAGTGAGGGCCGACAACTGCTTAACATGAAGAACAAAGAGAGCTCATTACAGCAGATAACAGAGGGCTTAGCGGCGGAAACCGAGGAAAAGCTGGTATTTTTGTTGCCATGGTGTTGGCTGTCTGAGCTACTTATTAGCAGCACCAATGATGAAGAACAAACACACTTCCTGTAACAGGCCCACTGAGGCTGATGGTGCTGTAAAAGATGAGCTTCCTCATTTCTTCATGTCGTCATGGCTTCAAAAGGTTGTCAGTCATCACTTTCAACAATTCTCCTCCAGCATGACTGGGGGGACAGAGCAGCAGTCAGCGGGTTGCTGGGTGATGGCGTGGTGAGCTGACATCGTTCCCCCTGCTGGGGCCTGGCGGATAAAGGTTAGCCCAGCAGGGATGTGGGAGGGCCCAGGGCTTCTGAGATGAGGATCTGGTTTCAAAAGGTTGTGATCTGTTATACTGATAATCAGAAGAAAAGCAAAATGTTGAATTAGACACAACATCCAGAGATTCTGGCAGGGCTCAGCATGATCCTGGATTCCCCAGAAGGGGCGAAGGTCCCCTCAGCTTCTGTCAGGACATTGTGGATGTTCTAAAGGGCCCAGAGTTACTGTGAAGCTAAAGCCCGGCCCCTCCATTCCTTTCTGGCTCTATGGGAACCACAGGACCTCAGGCAGAAAGACTTGACTGTATTTGTTTATTTGGCCTTGTTGGTTTGTGTGTGTGTGTGTGTGTGTGTGTGTGTGTGTGTGTGTGTGTGTGTGTGTGTGTGTGTGTGTGTGTGTGTGTGTGTGTGTGTGTGTGTGTGTGTGTGTTCTCCAGCCCACGGTCTTTCACTGACACACTCACAAACATCATCCTGTCATAAAACTGCCAGGCAGCTCAATGAGGAGAGTGTTTGCGCTGAATTCCAGTTGAGCCTCTTCCTCCCACTGAGCCCTGGGTACCAGACAGGAAGCTGGAGAAAGACCACACTCAAGTACTTCCTGTTCAGGGTCCAAGAACTGTCAGAGAAGAACCTACAAGTATCTCAACACTGCAGCAGTGTTCATGATGATCAGAGGCCAAAACAGGATTCTGATATTAAAACTGTAAATTGTTCATTTATAAAGCAAGTGTTTGGTTTATGTTTATGACTGAAGCTGCTTTCTGGTTAAGATGTCACTGAATGTGCATCACTGTTGAGGTGATTTTAGTCCTTTCATTCAGTCATCTGTGAAGAGCGGCTCACCTAGGTTTACGCAAGTTTGAAGTGTCTCATTGGCTGAATTACTTGTGTGTGCGTGTGTGTGTTTGTGTGTAAATGTGAGTGAGAGAGAGAGAGAAAGAGAGTAATTGATTTGTAGGCTCAAGAGACAGAAAACTTTATTTTCCCAAGAAGAGGTCAGACTGACTACATGAGGCTTCCCTGATTGGTGTTTGTGTGTGTGTGTGTGTGTGTGTGTGTGTGTGTGTGTGTGTGTGTGTGTGTGTGGTAACATCATTTCAGTGATGACAGACTAATCTGAAGCGTTGGTGAGAAGCTGCAACAGTTTCATCACTTCAGAATTCCAACAGGAGGTTGTTTGAATCTGGTGTTTTTAATCTCACGTCACTCAAAACTTGTCAGGTGTTGAGTGACGCTAAACTAACCCACTGACATGAACTACCATAACATTCAACTCTTGACAGATTCAACATGATGCCTTTTACTTCTAAGTCCTTTCCTATTAGCTTGATTGTTGCTAACACTCATCTTGTCTTTTTTTTTCTCCAGCGTCTGATACCGAACAGGATGCAGCTGTGAAACTGGAAAAGGAGCGGGCTGAGATTGTTGCCAAATATGACAAGGTACAATATGTTAGCATGACTTAGCATGATAAACTAACTGCCCTAAACTTGAGGGTTCTAACAGACGATCACTAAACATTGCAACGTGTGGATTTGCAAAAACACGAATCATCTGTTTCAGGTGTGAAAGTCTATATTTACCTCCACTCGGCATATTTTCTGCTTTTTTTTTTTGTAGGTTAAAATGTGATAAAGACGACAGATGAAGTGTAGACAGACGCGTAACTGTGGCTCCGGTTTGCATCACTGACTGATTTCTCAACACAGATTTACTTTCCTTTATTTCCTTTTTATATCTGTTGGAGGATTCATTTTCCTGACTGATATCTTCTCCGTGTTCACTTGCGGATCTGTTTCTGATTCCACTGGGTCCGGTTTCTCAGTCAGACAGTGTTACAGGTGGATTTCTGGCTGTTCATTTCACACCTGTTGGTCGCCGCTCTCCCGCCAACACGTTCCCTCTGGAGCCCAGAGTCGTGGTTCGTCCCTGTTAGTCGGTGTCTCCAGCAGACGTGGGCGGTTTTTAATCTGGAACACCATCAGTCAGTTTTCACTTTCAGAGAAACTGCAAATTCAGGCAGGCTGCAGGGATGCAACATGCATCATTTACTTTCACATTAAATTTGTTGTTCCTGATTGGTTGATTGGTAAAACATTAATTCTGGTCTGGTACTTGAAGGACATGTGACTGTTCTGGAACCATCAAGTTAACTTTGAGTCTGTAGAATAGTTGTCAGTGTTTCCGTCCAGAGTCAGTATATGAGCCCATAAATTCATATTATAGGAAGTGCTGCGAGGTTGAACAACCTTGGAGCCATTTGTGTCAAATATGTTGTATGAATTTGGCCTCTTTCAGTGCTGTTTCCCACATTAATGTTAGCAGTCATTAGCTTTAAATCTCACATTTGGTGCAGACAGGTCATGAGTAAATTTACCGGGCTGCAGAATCACCCTGTTTGTCTTTTTTTCTGTATTGTAGGGAAAAGAGGCCACCGTGGAGCCGTGGGAGGACACAAACTTCGACCTGTACAAAGTGGTCGACCGCTTCGGCTTTGTTCAGTAAGGACCCACCTCCGACCACTGCTGCACAAAAAACCTGCTGCCAAGACAGAGCAGAGAAAATGAGAGGTTGTAGAAGACGAGCGCAGCTGAGGGAGAGCGTGTCAGTGGGTTTTTCTCTCCACAGAAACTGTACTTTAGTGTTATATTTAGAGCGACGCACACCAGCAAAAAGAGGAGCAGTTAGCCGCAATCACAGAGCGACAGTGTTGAACCAGGGTGGTGAGGAAACATGGAAAATCTGGATGGCTCGCTGTGCACCAATCAGACAACAGGACACGTTGAATTAGAGGAAGCTGGTCAGTGAAGCGTGAAGATGGCCGTGGTCACGGTTTTAACTGAGAGCAGCGCTCAGGTCGACCACGAAGCGGTGACGTGTGTGGTCCCGTAAATCAGCAGCACATTTACAGTGTTTTTTCAGTCCTTCACACAGTGCCGCAGAGCAAAGTTTTAAAACTTTATTTTACAGATTTGTGACTGCAAAGAAAAATAGTAGTTTCATAGTGACTTGCTGGAAGACTGCAAGGAGGCAGCAGAGAAGCATTCATCTGCAGATCAAACATGGAGGGTTTTCAGCTGCATCATTAAAATCTGAGTCGGGTCCACGTCTCTGCAGAGATGAAGCCAGAATATTAACTCCTGCAGGGACTGCAGAAAGGCAGATAAGCTGAAATTGAGGCGTGTTTAAAGTGTTATTTCCTGTTTGTGTGACTGCTGATGTGTTTGATGTTTCTGTCAGTGAGAGTCAGACCCTTCCTCTGTTTTCTTCTTCTTCTCTCCCCAGTGGGAACGAACTTCCATCCTACGACTCCGTTGAGGAGAAGGCGAGTTATTTTATCTCCTTAACATCAGTTTTCAAAGCAGTTGTAACGCAAAAATCTCCTCAATAAACTTCGTTTTTACTCTGGTTAAAATCTTGAACTGGAGCAGCTTGATGACGTCAAAGTGTCCTCATGTGTTTCACACGTCCATTTTCATCTCAACAGCAAAAACACACAGAGATGGAGAGAACCAGTAAGTGGCTAAAGATGCTGAGGAGCTGGGACAAATACAAGAACAGTGACAAGGTAACCAGCTTCGTCCTTCACACCTGCCTGACGACGCCCAATCTGACGCTTCAAACTGTCATTTTTAGTGTTTGGCAGTTTGGGCAGTTAAATCAAGCTGTTGTACATATTTCAGAAGACAAATGTTCTTTTTCCTAATCAATCAACAGACTAATTAACTTTTACACCACAACATTAAAGCTATTATTAATTTGTAGCTATAACGTGTCTTTAAACATGCTTGAGTGACACAGCTGCATCCGTCAGGAGGCGACTGTCACGGAACAAGCTCCGCCCCCTTCATTTCAGACATAGATCTGGTGATTGACATCTGAACTCTGTTCTCTCTTGGGCAGCTGGAGGTTCGTCCCCATGTCTATGTCTCTCACACACACCCTCTCATTAGTCTAGCAGATGCACTCATTGATGAGCTCATTAGTTTAATTAGCAGACATGATGTGTGAATGGATATACGTCTGCTGGTTCATCAGCGCGCTATTCTTGCTCACGTTTTTCACCAAATTGATTTACCCAATAACTCGTTAGTCTCTGAACTTATTTTAACCTCAAGGGTCGGCAGCAGCTTTAACTGCGCCGGCTGTTTCGCCCATCAAAGCGCATCTTTGTGTCTTCTGTAATTCATCAGTTGGTCCAGCTTCCACACCGCCCGTAGACCTGTTCCAGCCTGCTGCTTTCAACAGCTGCAGGCTGAGAGTTCTCTGCTCCGATCAGCTTTGCTGTTCCGGCACTTTGGGTTTTAAGACTTAATCTTCTTGCCCCAAGTCACTCCGGTTTTCCAGCTCTTTGTGAATGGCTGCGAACTGATCTGCATGCAGAGCAGCGGCTCTGTCCACAATCTCCTGCAGTGGCTCAGCCAGATGGTTGCGCTTCACCTTCCAAAGCCTTTTCCTTGTTTCTGCTCAGAGGGAGGGCCCAGGAGCAGCAATCAGACATACTTCCTGCCTGTCTGGTTCATGGAGACTGATCAAATCACATTAAATGTCTCTGAAACTTGACAAACTTTAATGAAAGCCAATCTATCATCAGGCTAATGAAATGAATTGATGGAAGTTCTAAACTGATTGAGTTTCTCCAACTGGTCTCCTGATGTGTGCTTCCTTCCAGCTGGTTCGGAGGATCTATAAGGGAATTCCTCTGCAGCTGCGGGGGGAGGTATGGTGTCTGCTGCTCGACATTCCAAAAATAAAGGAGGAGAAGAAGGACTATTACGAGGTTTGAGCATCAGACTTTGGTAGGAAAGCTTTTGAAGATGTTAAGGTTTTAGTCACCTGTTTCCTGGATCATCTGCAGAAACTGAAGGCCAGAGCCAGAGTAGACTCCCCTGACATCCGGCAGATCGACTTGGACGTGAATCGCACCTACAGGGACCACATCATGTTCATGAACCGCTACGACGTCAAGTGAGTTTCACTCCATGAAGAAATGGAATGAGTTTAGGAACTTCAGTCACTGGACTGTTGCCCTCGATCACTCTTTGCTTGCAGACAACAGGCGCTCTTCCACGTCCTCACGGCCTACTCCATCTACAACTCGGTGAGTTCTTCTGTGGAGTAGCATCTGTTTGAGGGTCGAGACCAGAGCACTGAGTCTGACTGTTGCTGCAGGAGGTGGGCTACTGTCAGGGAATGAGTCAGATCACAGCCCTGCTGCTCATCTACATGAACGAAGAAGACGCTTTCTGGGCTCTGGACAAACTGCTGTCCGGACAGAGGCACGCCATGCACGGTAAGACAGCTGAGCGCGCTGTCATTCAGGAGGTCCAGAGGAGCTGACTCTCACCCTGGGCTTCTGGTTTCTTCAGGGTTCTTCGTCCCCGGTTTCCCAAAGCTGATCCGTTTCCAGGAGCACCACGACCGCATTCTTAAAAAGACCATGCCCAAACTGAAGCAACACTTGGTGAGAAACAAACGCCACACGGTCTCATGATTGTGAACTTTATTTTTATCATGACGATGTGCTGATGTGTGTTTGTGCTGCTGCAGGACAAACAGGAGGTGTTTACCAGTCTGTACACCATGAAGTGGTTCTTCCAGTGCTTCCTGGACAGAGTGAGTACATCCGTCGTTGTAAATTACTCCAGCAGTATAGAGTCATCATGTGACCTGTTCTGGTTGTGCAGACACCGTTCACCCTCACCCTCAGGATCTGGGATATCTACATCTTAGAAGGTGAAAGACTGCTTCCAGCCATGTCGTACACCATCCTCAAGCTGCACAAAAGTAAGTCAGGTGGCCACACTGTCTGAACAGCAGCAGAAGTTAAAAACATTCATCTCATTTTTGTGGGTTTCTCTGGCAGAACACTTGATGAAACTCTCAATGGAGGAACTGGTGGCGTTCCTGCAGGAGACCCTGTCCAAGAACTTCTTCTTTGAAGACGACATTGTGATTGAGCATCTTCAGGCGTCCATGACGGAGCTCAGGAGAGCGAAGCTGGATCTTCCAGCACCAGGTACTGACACACACACACACACACACAAAAAAACCATGAAGCACCCAGTTGATACAGTCCATGTCTGAACCAGTTAGCTGAGTTAATAGAGGAACTGCTGCTGGTTCTTTGGGTGTTTCTCTGATCTTCTGAGCTCTCCTGCCTGCCGTCTGTAGCTATCAGCTGTTTCACTTTCTAATCTACCTTCTTCTCTTCTTTCAAATGTTGTTAGCTAACAACAAAAGTGTGGCTGTGAGTGGGGGTCACATTTCCTCCTACAACAACAATCGGTGGGCTATCCTGATCGGTCATCTCTCTTCATGTCTGTCATCTGTCCCTTTGTCTGTCCATCCACAGCACTGCAGTTTTTCCTTCACTTGTTTTCCAGCTGTTTCTTTTTTCTTCCCTTCTCTAATGTTTTAACATGATGTTGCTTCAGTTCTTTGTGACTTCTAATTTGTGTGAATGCAAATGTAAACGTTATTTATTTAGGTGCGCCATCTGGTGACCAGCTGTAAACATTACATGCTTAATTGATAACCTTTTGGTGCAGCTAATTATGCTATTGTGCAACCACTTTTGTTATTATGTAGCTAATTATACGAATTATATTATTGGTTGTAAAACTGATTGTAAAACTTGAGTTGCTTAAGTTGTTGCTATGTTACGTGCAGTTGCGTGCATCTATCCTGATGAGAAACCACTAAGCTCTGGGTTTGAACCGTCAACCTTTGATCTACTGGTGCAGCGTCTCCACCAACTAAGCTAGAAAGAAAAAAAAATTTAAAAAACAAACTGATTCACAGTCGTCAACGTTATCATTCCCATCTGAAAGCAAGGGTGCACACCGACTGTTACTGACAGTCAGTTAAATCAGATCTTTGTATTCAGACAGAGCGATTAACGATGCACATGCATCTACATGTGTCCAATCTGTCAGAACAGTCCACCAAACAGTCTTTGGATCATCTCACTCTTCTGATAAGTACCATGTCGTGTACACAAAGTCTTTAAAGCACAGAGAGATGGGAACATGTTCATACAACCTCGCAGTTTGGGATTAATTGTTTATCTATCTATAATTTGTCAGTTTTGGAATTTTTCAAAAAAAATTCACAGTTTGCTGCATTCTTGTGACAGTTTAAACACATGTGGATGCATCTACATCGTTAATCACTCCGTCTGAATTTGCAGATCTGATTTAATTGCCTGTCACTAACAGTGTGAACAGTCATGTAATCTTACTTACCTGCTGGGTGAAGATCTAGGTCCACTGCAGCAGCCTCTGTCACCATGACAACCAGCAATCCTGTTGGTAAAGAAAAAGGAACATTAGGGTTTCTGTGACCAGCAGGAACCTTTAGATGCTTTAGAACACTGGGCCTCATTTCAATGAATACATTATTTGTCCTACTAACAACATCCAGTGTCATTATTCTACACAAACTTCAGCAAACGTTCAACAATAGCTGGTGAAATTTTAGCCCCCAGGAAACACAGTCACAACTACTACAGCACAGATCAGCCAGAGGAGAGTCTTTCAGACATAAATCTCCAAAGAATGTGAATTCATTTCCCTCAGACCTGAGCAGGGAGAAGGCACAACACAACTTCAGCGTCATTTTCATTACATTAATAGAAGCGTTTCTGTCTGATCCTTCATGTCTGCAGCTAAATCCAGTTTAATTAAACAGCTAAACTCAGAATTTCACTGACAACCCATCCTGATTCAGCCCCTCCAGCTGGTTGGAATATCAAACAATATTTGCAATGTTTTTTCCATTTCCTTGCCCTTTTGCAACTGTTTTGTCTGTTTTTGTCCCTCGATGGCAGTGATGTTGCATGACTCCATGTCCTTTTGTGACTCATCGTGGATGTGAATCAGCGTTTCCTCATCACTGTTCAGCTTCTCCCCTGGACCTCCTAAACATTTACTCTCTCCTCTTCCTTCAGGCAAAGATGAAGAGTTTCCCACTAAGCCTCTTGGGCAGCTTCCTCCTGAGCTGGCAGCAGCAGCAGCGAACCACGTGGCTAATGGCCAGAGCCACGCTGAGCCAGTCAAGCCACCCAGGGGACCCAGTCCTGTAGCTCAGCATCAGCCGGACGGCCGTCCTCCCAGCCGGATGCGGAGGGACTCTCTGGACAGACTGGTCCGCCGGAGGGACTCCCGCTCCAGGGGGTCAGGGGAGCTTCCTAAAGAGCATAAGCAGTCCACGACCACCACACCTGAGAGGGGGACCAGGCAAACCTCAACACCTATGCCACCACCTCAGGGCCACGCCACCGCCAACCAGAACTCTAACGCCATTTCCTCCAGCTCACACAGAGACATTACCCCTCGCTGGGTCAAACCCTCCAAGACCAAGCTGGAAGAAGTACGAGCAGCTGCTGTCCACAACGTCGCTCTGAGTCGAGGAGCATCGCCCGCCCCCTTCAGTCCAGAAGACAGTGCCCTGGCTAACAGAAGGCCACAGTCCCAGGGCTTTGTCCCAGACACCAACAGGGACTCAAACGCCTCTCAGTACGACAACGTGCCTGAACTGCCAGAGCAGCAGTTTGAGATCCTGGAGCTGGAGCATCCTCCATCCAGGATGAGGACCGTAAGCAACGACACGCCCTTCAGCTCATCGTCCAATCAGGACAGTCCCGCCCACGGACCCGGTCTGGCTCGGAACGCCACACCAGGTAACAGGATGGTCAAACACCCTTCACCATTTTACCACAACAGTCCAACAAGGGGCCCCATCAGGTACCACACCCCTCCGCAGCAGCCTTCGCCTGGCAGAACCACCACGGAAGTCCCCATCTTCCACCCCTCCTCCATGGTGAGCCTGGACCACAGAGAGGACGGACCCTACGGGCTACCTTCGCAGTTCAACCCGTCCAACATACCGTATGCCACCACCCAACGGCCCACCAGGGAGAGAGAGAAGCTTCTCATGAACAACTCCTACACCACCTACACAAGACAACCGCCAACAAACTCCACCCACAACTCCTGGGACGTCAGAGCTCCTCCAGAGCTCCCCCAGGGGAGATCCACCCCCATCTACCTGCAGCAGTTCACCTCCACCTCACAGGTCTTTGCTCCAACAGACTATAGACAGGAGGGGTATCTGAGGGGTGAACAAAACCACCCACACGCCCTGTCAGACAGTGGGGTGTGGCGACCTGAAGGCGATGGGCTCCTTCCACAGTCACCTGGTGGTATGCCTCGCTCGCCCAGTTTCCAACAGGCACAAATGTCTCCCCTTCCAGTGTTCACATTTCCAGACAACCCAGCTCACTACGGAACACAGTTCCAGGAGCAGCAGCCTGTCATACGACAACAGCACCCCCAGCTGTTTGGAGGACAACACTACAGGCACGCACAGGAGGCGTTTGCCATGCAAGAGTCCATGCTGCTGTGATCCGGACGCAGAGTCATCAGTAGGAACACTGACTTATAGTCGCTGACACTGTGCTGAAGAGCAGCAGACATCAGAATCTGGCTCATTGCTGCTCTGCTGTGACCTTTGACCCTCCCTGCATCAAAGCTACAGACACCAGCCTGACATTTATACAGTACAAAGAGGGGAAAACAGCAAAAACTGACTGAAATGTAACTTTATTTTTGGATGTAAGTGACCAAGGAGGTGACGGCATATACAGATTATCTTTTAGAGTCTAAAATGTACAGTAGATTTGTTTTGTTAATATTCTGTTATCAGAAGAAGAAAATTTTCACTGATTTTCCATCTTTATTTTTTTAAGTTACTACCAGATATTTACATTGGAGCCCCATCTTCTCTAATATAAATGTTATTTTTCGCCATGGTTAAAGAAGTTGTAGAATTAAAACCGTCTGAAGAGCCTCCACTGTGGAGTGAGTTTGACTATGTTTTAATTTTAAAATATTCTGACTAAGGACCATGCGTGACTTACATAAGGCCAGTGTCAACATTAATGTACTTGGAGCCTCGAGAGAAAGAGTGCTAATTATGAGGGCTAAAAATATATTTTTTATTTTTTTTCTATTGCATTTGGAGTAAATGCTGTCATTAACAGTTGTATTTATGTTGTTTGAGCAACACTGTTATATGAACTGCTGCTGACACAAGCTTACACTACAGGTCACATTTCAACAATCAGTCACTGCTGTTATTGATAAACTGTTATGTTTTTTACATTCCTGTCAACAACTGACCATTCAAATACATTTAATTAATAAAAAGAGGTGGGTGAATGTCTGCTTTTGGCTCATCTTTGCTACTGTGAACTTGTGTAAAATTACTTTTAACTGGATTCTTAACACTTGTTAAGCCCACTAATGGTGGAATATTATATATTAATATTATTGTGGAATAACTTTAATTTTTTCCTGACACATGGAAGAGTTTTGGACCACCAAGCCAAAGAGTTTTACTATGTGAAAGCAGACATGCCACTATAAAGCTAATGATACTGTAATGGATAGTCATTTTAAAAACAATAATGTATTTCGCACTACTAACAGTTAAACTAAAAAACAACCATTCTAAAAATATATATTTTCCACCATTTTCTGGACATTCTAACAAATTATTATTACATATTTCAGCTTCTACAATTATTTAATTTTCAGTTTATCTAGTTTTGAATTTGCTTGATGCCGTTCAGCTTTTCTGTATACATAAATCACTATTATTATTATTATCACTAATAACAATAATAATAACAACAATAATGAGCATGATGATAACAATAATGACAATAATAATAATAATAATAATAATAATAATAATAATAATAATAATAAGCTCCTGCACACTTCCCTTTTGTGGCCTCGGCTCCAAGATCAACACAATGGTGCCCTCCTGTGGTCGCTGGCAATAACTACAAACAGCATGAACTCACGAGAAAGTAAGGAGGTCGCTGGTGAGAACATCGTTTACCAAACAATCATTCTGAGGTACAGATCAAAAAGTAATAATCACTGAAATCATTATTATAGGCCCATAACAATATGACAATAATCCTCTTAAATGTCTCCCGAAAGGAAAATATTTTTGATGCTGAAATTCGGCTAACCTAATCCCACATAAACAACGACTACTAACGTTAAAAACAACTAAAACAACAACAACAACAACAAGCTCCAGCACATTTCTGTTGTGTGGCCTTGGCTCTTAGATTAACACAATGGTGCCCTCCTGTGGTCACTGGCTATAACTACAGCCTGTTACTTCAGCGTTAATTAACGAGGAAGTAAATTAATATAATGAAGCTGGGATAGACTTCAGTATTTAAAAATCTCTAAATCTATAGGTCGACGTAAACACAGAGGTGATCGCTGGTGGGAACACAATTTACCAAACAAGTATTCTGTGAGGTACAGGTAAAAAAAAAAAATTATTAATCACCGGATGAAATCATTATTATAGCCCAATAACAATATGAAAATAATCCTCTTAAATGTCTCCCAAAAGACAAATATTCTTGATGCAGAAATTCGGTTAATCCGATTTAAACATCTACGACTATTGAGGTTCACAACAATGAAGGCTCCTAGATTAACACAATGGTGCCCTCCTGTGGTCACTGGCTATAACTACAACCTGTTACTTCAGCGTTAATTCACAAGTAAATTTATATTTTCAAGCTGGGATAGACTTCATTATTTAAAAATCTCTAAGTCTATACGTCGACATAAACACAGAGAAGATCGCTGGTGAAAACCCCATTTAACGACACAATAATATTCATAATATTAACACTTCTTAAGGGTTCAAATAAAAGGACACATGCAGGACAAAACAGATCAATATCGGCAAGGCAAATATACTAATAAAAAATAACTTAGTTGAAAAACAACCAACGCATTCGACCAACATTTTTACAGGTAAATATTTTATTATTCTCATGTGCCGCTTAACAAATTAAACATACTACCACCGTGTGGCCATTTACTAAAGGTACAACCATTCAAATAGACACAAGACTAATCAACAAATAATTAATCTTCCCATTATAACCTGCGATCCATCCATCCACCCATCCATCCATCCATTTTCTGTTCCTGCTTTACCTACACATGAGTCGCAGGGGTCGCCAATCAACAATCCCACTAAGTCATTAAATTACTTTTGTTAACTGTGTCATCAACACAAGATTGTAATAATGCATTTTCTTCTGCAGGTGGTCGCCGAGGGCAACACTCTAGAAGTCCTCGGAAACACATAAACTAGTCCTTCTCAAGTAGTGGGGCGCCCATGTTTTGGGTTTTGGTTTTTTTTTGCCGTACTTGCACATCCACTCCAGTAGGTGGCAGTGGCACTCTGGCACTCTGATTGTCAGAGTGCGAGAAAAGCGAGTGAGACAAACGAAGACATCATGGAAGAATGTTGAACATGTGCAAAGAAAGGTGGAGAGAGACGGAGATAATAAGAAAAACAAGAGTCACCCAAAGGCTAAGACGAGAAAATATGACGGAGCGTATGTAGCGCTTGGCTTCTGCGGTGTTGGGGAGTGGGAGACGAGGAAAGACGGGTGAGCTGACTGTCTTAAAATGTTTTAGCGGACAGCCTGAAGCCAAATAAATGAACGCGTCACTTAAATACATTGCACCCAAATCATGCTGATGAGCCGCTTGAGCATTTTCAGCGAAAACGGGCCGAATATTGGCAGCAATCATCCCGCTTTGTGAATTCTACTTCAGGAAAGCAGCGAGCACCGTTGGCATCATACAAGGCGGCTCCAAAAAAGCAGCACAAATTGTTCATTTTTGTTTTGTAGGTTAATGTTGCTGATCAATTTGAATTATTATTACTATAAATATTATAAGTTTATTTTCAGTATCAAATGGTACTCAAAAAATATTTCTAGTTTAAATAAGGTTTTTTTATTAGTAGTAATTCAGGCAAATTGAAGCACTTTAAATCTTTTTTGTTACAGACTAAAAACAATGTTAATAAATGTCTGTGAAGGTTCTCATTCATCCAGGTCATAGTTCCAAAAGGCTTCTTCAGTTCTGAAGAAGCCTCCTGGAGAGAAGGCGAAACGTCTTCAAGATCAACCTTTCTAGGTCCAGTTGCCGACAAAGATCTAACCTTGGATAATGTTAATAAAGTTATTCTGTAGTTGATCTATATTTCTTTTTCTTTAATGTTAATAATGGTACAATGTTATGCAGAGGTGTATTTTTAACAATTTTAAATATTTATTTGTTTGCAGTCAGGGTGGCGGGGAGGGCGCAAAATGTTTTCTTCCTCCTGGGGGGGGAGGGGGGCTGATTCCCAGACCTCAGTCTGACTGTAATCTGCCATCAGACACCTGGTGGCAGGAGGATGACTGAGTCTGCTTGCTCTGTCCCTCTTTTTTTTTTTTTTTAAAGCTAAACCACTAATAATAGAAAGATCCATACGCCATAAAACCTTTTCCAGACTCACTCCTCTGTGGTGCAGAGGGAAAGAACGTGACTGTGGTGCGGTGCAGGTGCTGCTGTGGAAGGTT
>BJFM01000275.1:72166-74038 GCA_016586285.1 Arothron firmamentum | reverse complement strand
GTGTGTGTGTGTGTGTGTGTGTGGTTCCCATTTGGTGCCGACTGGGTGACAATAGAGGAATTCCCACTGGACCCATTGACTTCCACTGGAAGCTCTCTGACCCAGCGGAGGCTCACATATCCCAGAATCCCAAGCGTCTCCTCCATCACTCTTAGGACAGTAATTATTTTTTCGTTTTCAATTAGCAGCCGTCACCCTGTGCAGACAGAGCACCCACACAGGATGTGGCTGTAGCTGTAACACCTGGCTCAAAGATGCTAATTCCCTTTAGCGTCTTTGCTCCGCATTCCGATGGGACGCCATTCTGAACATGTGGCAAATCGGCTGGCTGTTCTGAACTTTCAAACCGGGTTTATTCATGTACAACTCTGATATCTGAGAGAAATGCTAGCTCGTTTGTTGCACCCATGCTAAGATGGTTTTTGGTAAATATTTCAGAACTGCTAGGTTTATATAACTACAGTGAGGATATTTATTTGTTAGATTATTTATTCAAATGTGTGATCAAAGACTTCCCAGCTGTTCCTCTTTCACTTCTTTACTCAAAGCGAAGCTAATAAGCTCCCAGGCAGCTACATAGCTGCCTGAACATGAGAACCTTATTCATCGTCTCATCTGAGTCTTGGCAACATCAACAACTATTATCATTTTAGCCTTTTTTCGTCGTTTAAACATCTGCTTTGGGAACACCTGCCATCTGGACTGAGTTTCCTCTCTTACTGCTGAAATTTTATATTTGTTTCGGACTCATGTTGAATAAATTAAAAAGGATTTGGGCTAATCAGCAAACAAATCAATGGCAACGCAGGGCCTCATGTTAATGTGACATCTGGGTGCAAAGCACAATGTCAGAGCTGACTCTTGTGATTCTTTTATTTGGTGGAATTCTCTTCTTCTCCTTTGTAGTTCTAAAGATATTTGTTGGAACGTTTAAAGTTTTTGCCGGGGTTGGTGTCCAGCTGCGCAACGCCACATGATTCATTTGAATACGCTCAACACGTGGAGAGCACTGAGAATGTGGTTCACGTGCAGCTCTGCAGCCACGAGCTCAGTTTGATTCAACACCAGTTCCAGAGCTCCTGTGTAAAGGTTTCAGAGCTCCTCTGAGGGCTCCAGAGCTCCTGTGTAAAGGTTTCAGAGCTCCTCTGAGGGCTCCAGAGCTCCTGTGTGAAGGATCCAGAG
The DNA here is from genome assembly GCA_016586285.1 of Arothron firmamentum. Lineage (NCBI taxonomy): Eukaryota > Metazoa > Chordata > Actinopteri > Tetraodontiformes > Tetraodontidae > Arothron > Arothron firmamentum. The sequence continues at coordinate 72,856 of BJFM01000275.1, read as the reverse complement.
CTTCTCTGTGAAGGTTCCAGAGCTCCTTTGTGAAACGTCCAGAGCTCGTCTGTGAAGGTTTCAGAAGTTTCGGATCCCTTGTTGAGAATAAAATCCATCAGCTTTTATTTGTTTTCTTCATATTTCTGATAGATAAACCTGGGCTTTAACAACGTCTTCAGTCTCAGGAGTGAGTTTAAATTGCTCAGGTTTTTAAAGTCTGAGTTCTTCCAAACTTTAATGCATGATGAAGCATAAATGTACGACACCGTCCCACTGTGGATCAGCCGCCGCCTGCGCTCTTATGGGAGATGTTCCAGGCATTATGTTTAATTAGGTTTCCTTATTGGCTGTATGGAGAAAACAATTAGTCTTAATTAAAGCTGCTGCATGCCGTTGTGTGGTTTCAAAGTAATAAAGCTCAGGCGCTGGTGCACACATCCTGATCATAAATAAGGCATTCCCACTCATTTCATTCAGCAATTACTTTACATTCACCACAGGGGAAACGTTTTACAAGCTCTTCGTATTTATCCTAATTGGAATTGCTTATCTTAACATGAATAATTGATCGTAAAAATATAATAGAGGATTCTGATGCTGGCCTTTAATTGACATTGCAACTTTATGGCATTTCAATTAAAGTAAATAATGTCATTTTGTCCGAGGCTGTTAGTACCGCAGAATCAAAGGCTTTGGCTACTATTCAGC
>BJFM01000275.1:59666-67166 GCA_016586285.1 Arothron firmamentum | reverse complement strand
CGGAAGATTAATCAGTTCATTCTTAAACTGTCTGGAAGTCGCCACAAGGATCTCTGTTTTACGTAACGTGTCAAAAGAGGGCGCACTGTTTTGATTCAGCTCCCTTTCGCCCTCCACTGGGTCGTTTCTGTGCAACTCTGCCGTGCCAAATTGCTTCACGACTATCCAGAGGTTCACTTTCTTCTCAGCAGCGACAGATTCAAACATCCTCTCTGGGACGGGTGGCTCGTCCCCCTGCAGATTTGTCAGTTGTGTCCTGGTTTGAACCAGGCAACGACTGCCTGCAGGGGTTGTTTCGTCAGCTTCAGCTCAGCCCAGAGGCAGATGATCTGCTGGGGGGGGGTCAACCAGCCAAACGTGAAGCTGAAGTTAAGTCTTCACCAAAGATACGGAAATTTATCCAAAGTCCCATGAAAATTTGTGTGGTGCCCTCAGAAATAGCTAGGCAACAGTTGCTTTTGAGGGTTGCTGATGCGTTCACTGGTGTTCAGTTTCGATACGAGCATTTTTAAATCTAGCAGCGACTGACCCAGATCTTCGGCCCGACAGAGACCACAACCACAGCTGCAGTTTAAATAACAGGCGAGGCATGAGTCAACAACTTCAGAACCTGCTCAGCGAAATCTGTGGGTTTTCACCAGAACTCAGAGGAACTCTACTTTGATTTAGAGATTCTGTGACCCTCAAAATTTCTCCTTCCCAGATTTTTTTTTGCCTGAGGAGCAACGAGTTGGAGAAGGTCAGATGTTAGTAAGGCAGATGATTGGGGGAGGGGAGCTGGTGGCTTTTCAAACCTCAGCTGTGTCACAACTGGCAGTGCAAGATGTTGACATGAGCATCCTTTCATGTTCTTTATAACTGCGCTCGAGCCCAGAGACCCTTCTCAGACCGCTTTATTTATCTCTGCGGTTTCAAAGATCCTGCAGTCATCTGGGCCTGCATGCGTGTGTGAGACAAGGAAAGGAGAACAGAGACACATGAATTTGCCAAAAACCACCAAATGCTAATCTGTCTGCAGGATAAAGGATTAAGATATTAACTTTGGAACTTTATTTGCTGCTGCTGCTGCTGTAAGAACGTGAATGTGAGTCATGTCTCTAGAACGAAGCTAAAACATGGGAAATGTGCAGTATTCCATCTGCTCAGGTCACATGTGTGACAATAATGTGCAAAACACAATAATGTGGCCTTGGGATTTGACATGTATGACTATTCGGAGTAGTATTTTGTTCCTTCTACCTTTATTATTCGGTACGCTGCTCACTACTGCCTCCCGGGATTGTCAGTGGTATTGCAATCTTTTGTCGGACGCTTTCAGAAAGCCTACAGAAAAATGGCCAAATAACAAAACTTAAACTTCCTCATGACTGCTTAGAATTTAATTCCAGCATTCTCCTTAACCCCAATGTAGGAAAAAGCAGCAGGTTTGCAAAAATTAATTAAATTAGGTTTTGTTTTCTGTTTTTATGTGGTTTCTTTTTGTTCTGGAGGTTTTTTTTTGCCTGACCAGCTATCAGTGGCAGTAGTTCTGGCTCACAAACCATAATGTAGCAGCACGATTCCTCCTCCCAGGATTATACAACCAGACCAAATGGCCACCGGGTATTCGTCAGCAGACCTTTTTCAGATTTTAGGCATATTTCTTAGCCTGTCTGAGACTGAAAGCCAGTATCAGATGTTTATGTCTGGGCTGCTTTTGCCTGCATATATACGAGTTGGTGGGTATGTCCATGAAATCGAGTGGATCTGTTTTCCCAACATTTTAGGAAATGTCCACATTCGTTAGCTGTGTCATATTGTCTGCTGGAGATAAAAACTGCAGCACAGCACAACCTGCGTTTTATGATGCCTGAAGGTCGTAAAAGCTGACATCAGCATTGCTCAAATGTTCATCGAGCGCTCTCAAATTTCCTGAAATGCTTCTTTCAGATTCCTGTCTGCCTCGTGGGGGATTGCTGTCCTCTTCCAGCTACTGTCTGGTTCTCATGAGCTGTGAATCACAACCAGAGTAAAGAGCCAGCAATGCCTTTTTATATATGATGCTTCCTGCTTTTATTTTACAGTCCAGAAAGCTGTAATCTAGAAAGTCTTTGTTTTGGAATAAACAGACAGCTCCATTCAGACATGGCAAACATCACTAACATGTCATTGGCAATACTAATTTGTGTTTCACTTTTCCCTGAAATAGACACAAACACTTTAAACTCTTGCTTGTGGGTTTTCTCTTGTTTTGCAGCTTGTACTTTGTTGCTAATGCAAGACTGAGGTTGCAAATATGTTTTGAGACCAAATATGTGTTGGAGATGTGCCTGGAGGCCAGATGTATTCAATGATATAGAATAAAATATAAAGTTTTAGTGTTCTGATCAGAGCTTAAACAATCAAAATAAAAGGTTCAGCATGTCCAGCCCCCGGGCAGTATTAGAACTCATAAATTTTTCAGTCTCTTCCTGTAGATCTGCAAACATCTACAGTCTTCATTAAAACCACCAGAGCAGAAAAACAAAAACAAATCAGCGGACACCGCTCCCGCAGACAATCCAAGCAAATCCTTCACGTAGTTCTTCGTGTAGCGGGAGCGTTGGGCGCTCACACGACAAGACTCGCCGGAGACGGGTGTGTTCGCACTACGCCATTCTCTCCGTCAGGAGGGGCGAGCGACGGTGCTGCCAGTCGTCTCCATCTGACACACAGAAAGATGGGATTATAGTACGTAATATTTGCAAATTGAATTAGCACTGCATTTAGCGTCTTCTTCTCAATCAATTGAACAGCTGCACATTCGACCGACTGGATATCTGGCAGCTTTGATGTCCGGTTTTTAGGTCTGCGACGGCGTGCGGGGCGTCGGCAGGGTCAATACCCGAGTCTTCGAGGCACTTGAGCTCAATCGCCAAGTGGAGTAGTGACTCACTCCCATTTGGGTGAGGGCGAGTTGTGGTGGCTCCGACGCCAAAATGGTGTAGCGTGAACCAGGCTTTATTTTTGGGTCTTCCAGCAGCCAATGAGAGCGCTGCGCTCCACCTGGTGACCCGTGGAACTGTGAAACGATGCGTCGCTTCTCATCAGAGGCAGATTTCAGAGGTGATCTGAAGAGTGCACTTGAGCTCAACACACTTCTTGTCCTTTACCATTTGTGTGTGTTTGTCACTCACGGAGGCGGTCGGCCTTTTGGGTCGATTTCAGAAGTATAAGAATGATTACAGGGAGCTGACAATCAGGCCCAGGCCGTTGCCTCGTCTCTCCGCGTGTTCATCTCGCCGCGTCAACTCCCATTACTGGGATTTCCTTTCATTTGCCTTTCAGCTCCACCGTGCACACACGTGGACGCGCGCGCACACACACACACACACATATAAAAATACACAGACATATGTTCACACGCCCTGAACTGTCCCTTGCGCAGGGACGGCGGGGCCACCCACCTCTGAGGGCGGTTCCCTCTGAGCACGTTTAAGCAGGTGAGGCAGCTGCCCTCGCGTCTGCCACCCCATGTGATCTGACGCCACTTCCGCCCTGCATGTGTGAATGATCAGAAAACGGCACGAAGACATGGATGTAATTTAGTAAGAAGAAAGGAAAAGAAGAATTTGCTTAATATGGAACATTTGCAGAATTGAATTAAGGACTCACAAAAGATGTTGCTCCGCGGCAGAGGAGAATCAGCCAGTGACCGAGGAGCAGCTGACCTCGTAGTTTATTCTGGAAACGTAGGAGATAGACTCGCTTCAAGACATAGGGGTCAACGTTTGCCAGTATTTTATTAAGAATATGATGTTTTGGACTTTGTTGGGTTGAATGTGCAGGTGCTCTGGCTGCTGCAGCAGTCTGGAACCTGGTCTGCAACCTTACAAACCCACTCAGCCATGACGCTTGTTTCAGCTGTTGTAGGTTCGTCTCCAGTTTGCCCATTTGCAGCAGGAACCGGAACTGCGAACTGAAAATAGTCGATTCACGAGCTCTTCTTTTTCTGGTTTGGTTTTTGTGTCTTTCCCACTGTAAATATTTGCTGTAGTTTTGCTCCAAGAGCTACAGACTGAATGTCAGGGTACAAAAAAAGGCAACAGAGGAATGTCATCCAGCCAGCCAGCCAGCCAGCCAGTTAGCAGAGCCAGGCCAGGCGAGGTGTGGAAAGGGCCACAAGTCTTTGAAGTCCATCTTGACAGTTGTGGACCCCGGACGCTCGCTGGCACGGCGCATCAGCCCCGATCAGGTTTCATTATTTTGATGGGAAAATCAGGCAAAAGAGTTCACTCGAGGTTTATTATAGCGCTGGTCAAAGCACAGGGAAATTCAGAGCAGAGACACGCACGCACGCACGCACGCGCACGCACGCACGCACGCACACACACACACACACACTCCTGGTTAACATATAGAGTTCAGTCCAGCTAAAGCAACAAAGAACACATTCAGCTGGCCACTACGTTCCAGCCTGTTTTGTGTTTCTTTGTATTGCTATATTTCACACACACACACACACACACACACACACACACACACACACACACACACACATAGAGGGAGAGACAGCCCTGTAACATCTGTACAGCTTGATTACATTCGTGTTTGATTTAAATCAGAAACTTGTGCACTTAAAGGTTGGCGTCTTTTATGGACCTGTCCTTCACCAGGGAAATCAAATCTTCTGGTTTTAAACTGCATTTTATAATTCCATAAAATCTAAAAGAGAACTATATTTTATATCTCGGGTGGAACAAGATCTCTGGACAACTTTGATTCCTTCCTTATTCCGTGAGCACATGTTGCATTGTAGTCCGTAAATACCGTCCTGGGATGAGTTTGATGAATATCTTTGAAATCAGCATTTGAACATGAGGACTGTTGGAAACCAGCTCGGCTTAGACACAGCTTACTCATCGTTGCTCAACCTCTATCTGACATTCATAAAGGGAAGAAACAAAAGCAGGAATTCTGACAGGGATTGGTTCTTATTAGTTATGCCTCCAGTTATTTGGCTCTGTTGCTTCCAACTGCTTTTAGCAAGTAGCCCACACATGTTTGAGCAGGGCTGTTCTCTGCAACATGCATACGTAGGACAGGAATGTCTTCAGTACAGTATCACATTCATTTCTGTCTAAAACTGTCTTTTAGCTTCCTTTTAGATGTCAGTCTGACCTCTGACTGGTCACTTTACAATAGTTGGCCATGTGTGCAACCCGCCAGGCCCAGGTTTGTTAACTTGTTTTTTTAATCATTTCCAAGAAGATTTAATAGAGAAATTTTGGCTAGTTGTGGGTAAACAGGTTAGTTTAATGCTTTTTGATGCACCACATCATTAAAACAGACTGTAGATTACATACAAACACACACAATCGTCTCTGTCACAACTCATTCAAGTTGTACAAACATTTGCCACACACGATGTGGTCCCTATTAAAAACCTGCCTGAGACTGATTGCAGCCGTCGTCTTCCTCCAGTTTTGACCTGTCTCCAAGAAACAGCTCAATTTTAAAACAATAACACATCTTCTCTGGTGTTGGCGTTGCAATCTCAGTGCTCTGTGAGGAGGATGAGGCAGTAAAACCATCCGGACGGGATCTGCTCCTTTGATTGACAGCATACAAGGTCCTATAAGGTGTTACAAGACAGCGGCTTGTCCAATCAAAGTGACACTCTCCGTGCGGGGGGAGGGTCGAGTTGGGATACAGCTGGATCTTTCTTGCCGACTGACAGCTAACAAGCTGCTATTAGCCCGCGCGTCACTCACGCTGCTGTTGGTGTTTTGCCGTCTGTCTGCGGCCATGGCGCTGCTGCCCCTGAAAATAACCCTCGCTGGCTCTTTCTGAGGGCCGGGGAGCCGCGCCACGGTGAAGGCGCCGTCGTGCCAAACAGCTGTTAAAGCCCACTTGAATGGCTTCCTTTAGGATGTAATGAGATGCTGAGAGTGCAGCTAATCTCCATTCTTCTGCCTAAGACCGCCGTTTAACCAGGGACATGAATATATGGTAGGTAAATGGCTTTTCCCTCTGCCCTGGAAACAATCTGTTCACTTCAAAGGTTAAAGTGGGGGGGGGCTGCAGCGTTTAACTTCCCCCCTCCTTCTCAGTTAAATCATTGTCTTCATCTCTTTCTCCTCCCTCTGCCTTTTTTCCCCCCTCTCAGCGGGGTCTTTATCGATTTACATCAAGAGCTTCACTCTTTCTGCCCGTTTTTAATTTTTCCTCCTCCTGTTGCTCTTTAATTTTTTTGTTTGTGTTTGGATCTGAATCTCCAGAATCAGTTGAGACAAAGCGACCCGTCACCTCATATCTCACATTTTAGCAGCAGAAATTCTCTCTCATCCTGTCACCTACCTCTCTCCCCCCCCCCCACCCCCTCCTCCCCCCACATAAGCCTGAGAAAAAACAGCGGTGTTGGTTACAAATCCTGGGAATCTAGGTACAGCCTGCAGAGGCTGAACCGGCTAGAGCAACAGGGGGACAGGGAGGAGGGGCAGGAGGGGCAGGAGGGGATCGGGGGGGTCTTTTTAACATGAAGGCAAAGTAGTGGATCAGAAAGCCAACGCTCTGAAAAAAAGGGCTAATCCGTGAAATCTGTCCGGGTCAGGGGTTAACTTCCAGCCAGCCATGTGCGTCTAGGCATGCATGCGTGTGTTTGTGTGTGTGTGTGTGTGTGTGTGTGTGTGTGTGTGTGTGTAGATTAATTTAAGGAGGCCATGGAGGAAATGAGGGGAGAGTTAAAGGGGGTGTTTATCCTCTTTAAACTCACTTCACTGCCAACACACCAGGGAGCCGCGGGTGAGGAAACGGGGTGGGGGGTGGTAGCAATGGCGGTTGGGGGGGGGGGCATGACTCTGTTGACACACACACATACACGCATACACACAATGCGTATGCTAATCAGGGTGAATTTTAATGACGTTTCAGCTCTTCGCAGCGGAAACGGAGACGCGTACAGCGGCGGCTGCTCTCCACATGCAGTCAGCAGCTGTTACAGACGTTTTCATTAAAGTGTGTTTGCGTCACACGCAGCATCCAATCGTTTGATGAAGACCTTGGAGCGGCCCCATGACACATAAACACATCATGAGGGCTGTCACATATGTTTTATTTTAATAATTTAAACATAGCAGAGCATGGTTACTTGTTAGAGTTGTATCTAAATCATAGTGTTCCTTTTTATTCATATACTGTATCTACTATTATAGAGAGACATGCATGCAGTTGGTTGAAAATAATAACAATAAAAAATTATGGAAGCCCAAACCAGTCAAGAGTGTGATGTCAAAATATATAATCACCACCAACCTGTTATTACTGGTGCTCAAGATGGGTGATAAAAAAACAAACCAAAACATGGAACACCATGGTTCCACATGAGGACGCCAGGTTCCACTTTGCCTGTTGGAGTTTCTGTGGCTGCTGCAGGTGCCTCACGGCTGAAGGATGGACGAGAGTCAAGGGTCACAAGTCAAGGGTTTAGAGGCTGTAAATACTCCCACTGGGCCTGACACCTGTCACACATGTGGGAGGTAG
>BJFM01000275.1:30701-56730 GCA_016586285.1 Arothron firmamentum | reverse complement strand
GTGTGTGTGTGTGTGTGTGTGTGTGTGTGTGTGTGTGTGTGCACGTACGTGTGCATGTATCTGTCTGTGCGTGACAGCGCTCATTCCGCCCCTCGCCAGCACCCCTGCAACTCCTAGCGAGAGTGATTTTTTTTAATTTCCCAACATGTTTAGGAAGAGGCAGTGACACCATATTGTTTCCCCACAATGCAGGGCAGACAGAGGGAGCTGGAGGTCGGGGCCGGAGGGCCGGCACACAAAAGGAAGAGCATTCACTCACGCTTCATCTGCTTTTGGCTGCCGTGTCTAGACGACGGCGTGGGCCTCGGAAAAGAAAAGAAAGAGATGGAAAAGAGAAAAGAAGGGAAGGAAGAAACGATGGAGGTGGAGGAGGGGTGGGAGGTGTCTGGTGGTCCTGTGTGGTTTGAAGGGGCAGAAGGATTGATCAGGGTTAAAAATGTCCCAGTCGTCTTATCTGGATCTTAAGGATCAAATATAACACATAAAAACTTGGACGATATGACTGAGATGTTTGGGATTACTGCTAAAATACGCTTAGGTAATCCCACCCCGTCCTTCCCACACTTCAGGCTTTGCCGCGGCTGTGTTTGCTCCTGCCTTCGGTTGCTAAATAGGTTGTTTTTGTCAGTCTCATGATGCGTTCAGTGACACAGCGTTAACCGCAGTCCCGGCGCTGCGAGAGTCTGCATTTAAAAAGGATCCAGGCCGCAGCAGAGACGGGAGGGACGAAAGACTCTCAGACGTGTCTGTGAATGTCCATGCCGACGCAGCTCTGCGGTAGTGAATGTACAGTGTGTGTGTGCGCGCGCGTGTGTGTGTGTGTGCGCGCAGATTCTTGAAGCAGGTGTCGGCAGCCCTGGAGTGGTTAGGAGCGGGGGGGGGGGGGGGGGGGGGGGTTGTCGAACCCGCAGCCTTCACCAAATTCTTATTTTAGCCCTCAACTAACTAGTACGGTCCAATAAACCTTTCACCTCAGGAGCAGTAAATCAGCAGACAACTGGTGTGGTTGGCCCTGCCACCCACTGTGACACGCCAGCAGGCGGGCGCAAAACGGGCATGTCACATGCCACCAGAGAGGAAACTCTAGAGGCCTGCTGACTGCCCCCCCCCCCCACCCACACACACACACACACACACACACACCGACGTGTCCTTCTCCTGCAAAGGCAGTGATGGAGAAACATGGGAGGGGCCCTCAGACACCTCCCATGAGAACAACACTCTGCATGCGCTGTTGTATGGAAGCTAACAGGACAGCTCAAGTCTCTCCACTTTTTGGGGATTTTTTTTTTTTTTGTTATCCTGCAGAATTGGATGTAATTTTGCAAACAAATAAAGGGTTAGCAACCTCGTACTCTAACCTCAAGCCCAACTTTTTTAAATAATAAAATTCAGTGTCTTAGCATGTCTTTTTTAAACTTCCTTTTAGCCCACTTTTTTCCTTGTTTTCTTCTCCCTCTCCTCATATTTACCCTCTCCCTATCTCTCCCTCCCTGCCTCTCTCTCACTCCCCCTCTATCTCTCTCTCTCTCTCCCTTTCTCTCTCTCTATCTCTCTCCCTCTCTTCCCCCCGTCAGCTTGGCCCCTCATTTCCATATGAAAGTGAATCTGGGGGTCTCTGTGTCCCCAGAGTGCACCCGTAGACCGTACGCGGCACCCATTCAGCTCCCATTTCCTGTCCGACGGGGCGCCGCTGCCGAATCATTCATGGTTTTTTTTGTTGTTGTTTTGTTTTTGTCTTTCTCCGGCGGCAGATCTGCGGCAGGAAAAGCCTCGTGAACTTGGAGCCTCTCCCCTCGCTCTGTCACACAGGCACAGTCGCCATCTGTCAATAAATGGGACAGCACTCAAAGAAGTGATTCACCTAATTAGCAATCAATTAGCTTGTTACCACCAGCAGTAATTACCTTTTATAGAGCCAGAGAGGAGTGCAGCTGCTGCCGCTAATAAAACCTGGACCCTCCTCCACACTCCTCCACACCTAACAAGCCTTGTCTGGGGGAGAGTTATAGGCCGAAGCAGCCGCTGCTCGGTGTGTGTGAGGGGAAAGTGTGTGTGTGTGTGTGTGTGCAGCCACAGAGAGGAGGGGGCCAGCATAGCAAACACGCTCCCCAAGGGCCCCCTTCTCTTCTCCCTTTCTAGTGGGCTTAAATCCCGTTTTAATGAATATAGGGTCAAGCTAAATGGGAAATCCATCATGGCAATAAAAGCAGGGGGCTTCATCCGCAGCCAGAGAGGTTTGGCAGAATGGAACAACCGTATGGATCCATTCTCACTCCTTCAGTTTGTAGAGACGCTGGCAGCCTGCGCCGAAATATCTCAACAACTTTTGGATGGAGTTTCAGGAAATGTCGTGATCCCCAGAGGATGAACCATCGACTTGATTTTCCATGCAGAGAAGTGTTCATATTTGTGCTTTGGACCGACGGCTATTAGAGACATTATCAAAGAGCATTCGTGGTCCCCAGAGGTTAAATCTCAGGGATTCTTTTGTACCAGCTGAACTGTGTGATGCGCTAATTAGCTAATGTTAGCACTTACACATATTAAGCCTAAAGCAGAACAAAGGTCAGGTCCTCATCTAGCCTTTCTAAAAGGACAAGAACAGATAAAGTAACATTTCTGATATTTTCTCATGGAAAGTTTGTGCATGTCATAAGTGCATGAGCTGACTTGTCAGCAGCATTTTTATCTTAATGAAATCAATGCTTCGCAGGAATGTTGCATCCGTGGCTACATAAAATGATTCAATATTGAATACTCCAAAAGCCAAACCTATCTCCTCTCCTCGTGTCCTCGAGCATCCAGGACACCTCCTCATAGGAAATTCATCTCCTCTAATCCTCCATGCGCGGCGCTCTCCCGCCTGCGCCCCTTCCTCCTTTATGAAATGCAAACTTTGAATCCTTTAATCCTAAATGCAGCAGTTTATCCGCAACAGCAATGAGCAAATAAATCAGTTTTCTCCCGTCTCTTCTCCAGCAGCTCTGTGACCCCCAAATACCTACTTGCAGCCGCAGCCCCCCCCTGTTTACTTGTAGCGCCATGAGGGCTAACAATGGCCCAAAGTGACAACCAAGGTTAATCCTATATGTCGCCATTATGCGGGGTCAAGCTTTCCTCGCCATATATTCAGTGTGTCATTAATTTCCAGCCTGCTGTGGCATGAGCAGGCTGCTGCGGCTGAGGTCCCTCAGCACGCACACACAAATGTGCGCCTGCAGACTGATACACGCGCGCAATGACTCGCTACATTAGCTAAATGGCCGCAGCTCAGTCTCTCTCTTTTTCTCTCTCTAATTAGACGCTCTTGGATCATGTAGCCTATTCATCATCCTGCTTGTTCCAATCTAGCTCTTCCTTTATCAGAGCCCCTTTTGCAGGCCTAAGTCGTCAGAGGTGACATAAATCACCTGTCAACATCGGTCCCTGGGCTCCCATAATGCTCTATTAGCGCTTCCACCAGCATTATTGATACAACAGGGACCAGGTATCCGGACCCAGACCTTTGCTGCTCAGGAGCGGTATTTCATTGTAGTTAAAAACCTGCCTTTCTGAAAAAAATCCCACCTTCTATTGGGGGTTGTTAGACCTTCGAAGCAATCTCTGGGACACTGTTTACCTGTTTTTATCATAATCAGAACCATTCCACAACCCTTTTTTTCCCTGCTGTCTTGTCTCAACTATTTGTGCACTTTGGCAGCGTCTCTGTCCATTTCCTGGCTTTTATGCTTCCTGTCTAATGTCTGTTGGAAAAATTAGTCCACTGGCATCAGAGCCGCCATGATTGACAGCTGAGCTCTCAGTCAGGTGGACAGGTGGAGACCTGGAAGCATGGTTGGAACCCATGGCCGTGGTGTCAGCCAGAGATCCCCTACACAGAGCTCTTCTGGGGTCAGGAGCAATATTTGGCAGGTGGTTTTGTTGTGGCTGATCATCGTTGTATTAAACTGGAGGAGCCTAAATGTTTTTGCCAGCTGAGCCCCACCCCCACGAGCCTTCCACATCAGAACCTTGCAGTGCTCTTGTGCATATGGCAGGTTCATTACACGGGTCAGATATAAAAGGCCTTCTCAGTGTATTTTGGTCACTTCACTCATGTCATCTCGTGGGAGGAGGCGGCCAGCATGAAGAAGTATTTAACCTCCTGCAAAAACCCTGAGAAACTCCGCAAAGAGCAAAGGAAGATGCCCTCGCTATCTCTTCATGAGAAACCCGACCTCTCAGCCTCCACATCTGCAGACCGTCCCTCAGGTCTGATCAGAAGAGACAGGATATGACCTCATACGTGACCCCGCGACTCGAGGAAGTGCTTCAGAAGTAAACCAGAGTTCATCTAGGGAAGGCTTTGCACGAGAGATGCAAGAGGTTACGGCGGGGGCTCGTATGGAATCGATGCGCTGATTTTTGTTTTGGTTTTACGGTGGACATGTGTCAAATAAAGGGCTGAACGCGGCTTTGTTTGTTCTGCGCAGCTGTTGGCGAAGGCGGCGGGTTCTGCAGGAGAGCACTTTATATAATCTCCCAGTAAAGCCGAGGTGGAGCCCTTCAGTGTGGGATCAGAGAGCGCATTTGTTCCTCCAGAGCCATGTTGTGGGGGGAGTGGGGGGGTGGGGGGGTTTAAAGCTGAAATGTGTGTTCTGTGAGCGGCGAGCGACAACGCTCTCGAGCTCTGGAAGACGCTAACCGTTGCTGAGGCCTGCGCCTTCCATCAGCTCTCTGTACCTTACTGACAGAAGAAAACATCACGGTTCCAGGTCCGCCACCCGTCTTTCTGTCTGCCAGTGTTTTTTGTTTTTAGCCCCCACCCCCGTCAGCGTCTCGCTCTCAGTACCGTTTGTCTGGTCACACATGGCGGCACCGGCGTGCATCCCTAGTTCCTGTGTGTGTGTTTGTCACCGCTGCCAACCAGCCAAGACAAAGAGGCCCACGAGGGATCGACTGGAGGTACCGGAGAAGACGCTCGCACGCAGGTAGATGGAGGAAGAAGGAGGGAGGAGGAGAGGGGAGGAGGGAAGCTTTCGCCATCAGTTTCTGGTCGGCAGCCAAGTGCACAGAGCGGTCCGGTGGGAACGCGCGGGCTGCACACCTGTTCAAAGCAGCTGGCCGCCGCTTCACCTTGGACACGCCCCCTGGAGAGTCTGCAGAAGACGGGTTCATCTGCTCCAGGCGGGGACCAGGAAGTGAGGAGCAAGGAGGCAGCAGCAGGAAGAACAAGAACAGCATCAGCACCATCTTGGAGACGGAGCCAGGATCAAGAGGACAATCAAACAAAACGGATCCACCGGCTCTGCTTTCATGCTCTGAGGCTTTGATGCTCCTCGTCACTCCCTCCAAGCTTTTATTCCTTCTTCTGTTCTCACCTTCACCGTGTGCGCTATCCTGTAAAAGCAGCCCTTTAATCAGATTAATGTCAATCAAACGGACCATAAATGGAGTGAAAAGAATTATTTCTCCACATTCAGAAGGTTTTCGAAACAGTGAGTAAAAATGAGAAGAACTGACTCCACATTTACAACTGAATGAATGAATGAATGAAAGAGCGGACAGGCCACCCCTCCCCCACCCGCTGGCTCCACAGAGGTGCACGTGCCCACCGATGATAAACGGCAAACCAACCACGGCCTAAATGGCATCTACACGCTGTAATCACAGCCGGCCGGCCTGCTCTTTGTGTGGGGGGCCTCTGGGGTCCTGCTGGGAGGCCACTCCTGGACATGGAGACCACTCCTGGACGCGGAGACCTCTCCTGGACGCGGAGACCTCTACTGGACGCGGAGACCTCTCCTGGATGTGGCGAGGACACGAGGGGGGAAAGGTGTCACGTTCACGGCTGACTGGTGTGACTCGGCGTGTTTTCAGCTCGCCCAGTCTCCTCCCTCAAAGGTTCCGTGCGGCGTCCTCCGTGTGCGCCTGACTGGGGCTGCTGGAGATGGCGCCCGGCTGCCCTCCTGGCAGAGACGATGATGTTCATGACAGCAAAGATCACATTCGAGGGGACACGACATCCTGCAAATGTAAACCTCAGCAGATTAGATGTCTGGAAGCGGCCTCTGAGTGTGTGTGTGTGTGTGTGTGTGTGTGTGTGTGTGTGTGTGTGTGTGTGTGTGTGTGTGTGTGTGTGTGTGTGTGTGTGTGTGTGTGTGTGTGTGTGTGGGTGTGTGTGTGTGTGTGTGTGTGTGTGTGTGTGTGTGTGTGTGTGTGTGCTGGTAGACCTCAGACAGACGATTAAGGTGTGATGTCCAACCAAAACTCTTGTTTTCACGGCTGTGGGTTAGCTACAGCAGGGGTCACAGACAGGAGGTTCCCCCCGAGAGCTCTTCTTTTCTTTTCTTCTTCTTTTTTTTGTGAAAAACCTCCCGGTTTGATCGCCAGCTCATGTTTGATGGTGGGAATTTGCTCTATCTATAAGAATTATGTATGCAAACAAGCAAATTCCTCAGATCCCTTTTTCAGCTACGTTTGAAGAGAACAGCCTCAGGAAAATAACACTGGCAAAAGCAAAAGCAAGTAAAAGCAAAGTTTCCTCTTCCAACAGTGTGGCCGCACGTAGTTCTCTGAAAACGGTCTCAGATTTCCCAGATCAGAGTTGACAGGAGCAGCCATCATCTTCTCCCTGCTGGTGTTTTCGAGGATTAAGCTGAGGTGACAGTATTGATCAGTGATGCATGATATCTTATTTCCTTTGCTCGCTATCTTTGCTTATACATAGAGGAATACATACCCAGAAATTGTTGCCAATATCTATCTTTGATTGACAGGAGGCTCCCCCAACAAGCTCCGCCCACCAGGTGTTGCACTAGAAGTTAAACAAACATTAATTTGCAGCCATGCTTTTTTCAGCTGCTGAGACTGAAGGACTGTGTGTGTGTGTGTGTGTGTGTGTGTGTGTGTGTGTGTGTGTGTGTGTGTGTGTGTGTGTGTGTGTGTGTGTGTGTGTGTGTGTGTGTGTGTGTGTGAGTGTGTGTGTGTGTGTGTGTCTCAGCATCATTGCTCCATCTCCCACGGCGGTTCCTGGAAGCTGACAACTGGATAATAGCTTTTTACTTTTTCAGAGCAGGGCTCCGGAGAGAACTAATATGATTATAAATCATTATTCAAATAGAAAGGTGAAGCGCGGCGCTCAGGATTGTAAGAGAGCATGATAATAGCATCATTACCTTTTATTTATAATTCCCATTTTTTTCCCCTTTCACCCTCTCTGGTGTGGGAAGCTGTAAATGCGTCACAGGCTCCTGGAGGAGAGGACAGGGAGGTAGAGATGAAGCGATTTGAAAGGGTGAACATTTATAATCGGAGTCAGGACTTTCTCCTTCCTGTTTGAAACGGTTAAACCAATTTATCCATTATTTTAATGGAATCCACAGCTGGTTTAACGACGGATTAATAAGAATCTTGTGAATTATTGTCCTCTAAGTCCTGACAAACGATGTGTAATAAGATTCATTTATCATCACCTCGTCTGGTTTTCATTCAGAGCTTCAGTACTTTACTGCTTTGACCATGAAAACAGGTGTGAACCAGAACTATCAGCCCCCCTGAACAGTGAAAGTGCATTTTTAACAGTCCGATTAAGAGCCGGTTACCTGGAGTCAATGTCAGAAAATCGTTTTTTTCCAACAGAAGGAAGTGCCCTCCCCGCCAATACAAACGTATTGCCTTCATTTTGCCTTTTTAGCTTAAAACCTGCCAGCAGAAACTTTGATCTGTTACATGTTATTTAATATAATTTCGTTAAAAAAAACAAATCTGGGTTTTGACCAGAGTTGGTAGTTTTCATGTTAAGTGTTAGCATACAAGCTAGGTTTTTTTTCTTCTTCTGTTATGTCCTCGTTCGTCCGTGTCTGCTTCAGTTCGGCCATCTCAGGGATCCAGGTTGTTGATTAAAATCAGATTCCGATTCCACTTTAGCTGCTCGCTCACGTGGGAGTCAACTTTTGTTCCGAGGCTGGTTTTAGCGCGCCGATCCGATCGCATCCTGGCGACGCCGCCGCCTGATTTGCAGCTCAGATGAGCCGCTGATGAGCAGCCGCCCGCTGGACCGTCGCTCAAACCTCAGGTGATTTAGCAGGCGATTAGTCACGACGACGGCGCTTTGAGAGCGAGAACGCAGCGGATCCGTCTCTGTCAGAACACAGAGATGCTACAAATGCAGTTGCCACGGCGACGAATCAAAACCGATGGAAATGAGAGATGGCGTAAAGCCGATGGAACAATCATGAGGCCAGGACAAGTTTTTCCTGTTGGATTTTCGACATTCCCGCCTGGCAGCAAAGATAAATTGTATTTCTAATTCTATTTTAGAAATACTAATACTATTACATGCTTACTACATTACAATACTATTGTACTAATACTAATTCTATTTGCCGTTGGCCCCGACAGAACCTTTTGCTTTAATCCAGCCTCGTAACAAAGCGTTTCTTCCTAACATCTGTGTGTTATGTGCTTAATCTGCACACACACTAGAGGTGTGTCTGCACACACACTTGTATGTGTGCGGAGGGTTTTTCCCGGCGTCCCGCTGGGCAGGAATCTCAGCATTTGTCTTCCATCTGATTTCTGTAAATGCAGCAAAAGGGGGCCCAGCCCAGTCTCTTTATTCTCCTCTTTCCCAGTCCTAAGGATTAACAGATGCCCTGTTAACTGACCCTGAAGGACGCCGCTGCTCCATGTGCTGCGGAACATGTTAGGGCGAGTTGTCAGGAGAGTTTCCACAGCTCCAGAGGCAGCGTGGGAGAACGTGGGGCTGGGTGCGTGGACGTGGCACACGCAGGAGCGCCTGCGTGAAATCCACCCCCGGCCAAGAGCGCGAGGCAGCCGGAGAGGACGATTGAAACCGCTCTCAGCGATTCCGCCTCAAGAACCGCACCAGTACACGTAGCAGAGAAGAACACACGTTTCTGGGGGACAATAAAAAGTGATGGACCGTGGTGAGCTAAAATGGAGTGGAACAGCGAGGCTAATAAATATCACGTCCGCAATGTTTCCCAGGTTTTACTAGAATTTATCCACCGACTTACATGTGATCAATAAACTGTCCTATTTTATAACTATTGAATGAAGTGTGTGGTTCTTCTCTGTGTGGGCTGGTCTGCAGGGTTAAACTGGGAGCGCGGTAGCTGTCCCTGCAGCAGGAACCAGTCTTAGTGGGAGAATTAGCATTCGTTCTGAAGCCTCTCCAAGCAGCTGAGATGCCTCTCGGACCATCTCCAAGATCCAGCAGATCCTTTCTCTTCTGTTCTGAAGCTGCTTTGCTGTTTGTGGTGGATGTTCAGAGGCCCTCTGAGTCCTGGTGAAGACCGCCGGAGCTGCAGGCTTCTGCTGAGGGATGATAAAGCACACTGACCTCAGATAGTGACCTCACAGCCCAGAGCAGAGGAGGGGGAACCATCATTACTGTGGCACCAGGAAGGTTGTACACTTGACCCGCAGCCCCTGGTGTCCAGATAAGAGTGAGAGATGAGCTTCAGATCTCCGCCCTCGCCTGCTCCTTCACCTCCTCCTCCAATTTTCTCCTGACTGGGAACGTTTCCAGCAGGAACTGGCACGAAAATAAGCATCCACACCTCTTCATGGCTCTCCTTCTCCCCTCCCCTCCCTCCCTCCCTCCCTCCCTCCCTCCCCGTCCCCGGTGACAGCGCAGACGCTACAGCGAAGACGGATGTCTGCCCCACTTTAGTTAATTAATCGTCCTCAGCTTCTCCAGAAGTCTGGCAGCAGCGTCGATGTGGTCGCACCCGAGTCTGGCAGCATCAGGTGACAACAGAACAACAGCAACATATTTGAGCAGTTTTTTTCCCCCACATTTTTGGATAGTTTCCCTCTTCACACCTTTAAGATTTTATTCTCTTTTATTCTGAGATCTTTTTTTCTCCAAATCTTGGCCCTGATATGCTGTCATATAAAATAATTTTAGCTTGTATAAATGGAGATTTAAAAAAAAGGCTGCGAGTGTGCCGCCCCAATCAGCGTTCTTTAGCACACAGCCCCACCCCCAAAGAATTCTGGGGAATCTGCTAAGTCTCCACCATCTCCACTATGTTTCCTTTAGGGAAGTTTGACGTTGGGGGAAACGTATTTTTTGTCGTGTCAAGGTTCCTTGAAATTTCAGGTAAATTCTGACAGTTCCCACAGTGGAAAAGCAGCTCATGTCTGGAAAGGAACCTCTTCTAGGCAACTTTTGGCTGTCACGCTCTAAATATTTGTGTCAAATCAAACTAAACTATTCAATTTAAGATCTTTTAAAAACAACAATCAACCCTTTCTATTTTTTTTTTTTAACCTCTATTTAAAATTCTGACTCAGTGGTTTACATCACTCACTGGAGCAGAACTTGAACTGGCTCGTTCACCTTCAGGAAGCCAAAATAAACACATCCAAAATGTTTGTTTTAATCCACAGAAGCGCTACTATACGTGCACGCTGCCAGCAGATCCCAGTTTTCTGATATTAATCTAAGCACAGTAAATAAATCATGATTACATGTGCTTGTTTGGAATCCTGGCACATCAGATGTGTTCTCGGCCACACTGAGATTCTTTAGCATATTAAAGAAAAAAAACGAGTGCAGGAAATAGTTCTTTTACCTCGGGAATTAAGAGAGCAATAAGAAAAGCTCCTCAGACTCTATTTTTACGTCTTATAAAAACTGAGTATTAAAAGTGAAACTTGAGCCAAACAAAGCTCCTCTGAGATGATTTGCGGTTCGCTCTCATTTTTCACTATTAGCTGGAACGGCTGGAAATTCTTTCTTTTTTTATTTTTAATCAGATGGATGGATTTACATAAAAAAATAAGATTTTACTTTTTGGCAGCTGGAAAGTCAAGAAAGTCAAGTCATGAAATTACGACTGCATTTTTTTTTTTTTTTTTTTTACCACTGTTGTTAACCTCAATGTCCTTTAGCTGTGCTAACATGTTAGCATTTACCTTTGCCTGTAATTAGCACACAATACCACAGCGTGTTAATGAAAAAGAAGACAAACTGCAGTCCAGCTATGTGCAGTTTTTAACCCCGTTTCAGGGAGCTACTTTTAAATACTCGTAGGTAATTCACCATGAGGTTTAAAGGCCAGAAAAGTGTCTTCTGGAGAATCTTAACTACAATGATGCTAATCGACTTTAGCATTGACGTAAAGTCTGACCTTTCTAACAGCTATTTCATCTGGCATATTAAAAAAAATGATGTCTTGTTCATCGTAAATCCCGACGAGATAGGGCCGCTTCTCTGTCTGCCAGGTAGGATCGTCTGTCTGCGCCGGCGCTACGAGCGCTCACGTCCAGGCTTCATTAAGTGCCGCTCTGCACTGATTGTTAACATCTGTGCATGAACATATAGCTGTTTGCGTATGTCTGTGGGCGTTCTTCAGCCTGCAGATGGACAGTGACCCCAACCCGGCACTGATTGTGTGGCGCTAGCTGAAATATAGGCTGAATTCTATCCAGTTAGAGTTTTCTCTTTAGATCAATGATCAAATTGTTGCAAAAAAAAAACCACATAAAACCCATTCTGGCTTCAGTTTTTAATCTTTTCTCTACTTTGAAAACTCTGTTGAGCTACCTGCCGTGTGCTGATGGAAACCAGGATAGCCTAGCGTGTAACATCTGTAGTAAAAATGGCACTCAAAGAGCTTGGACCGCTCCATGTTGATTTAATAAAATCACACCTCGCTCTGAGGATTGATCCCGACCTCCTCGTGACTTCCAAAGCTAATAAACAGCTTTCACGTGCTGATCTAGAATAAATGAAAGTGTTACTTTTGGCTCCCTGTTCTCCACTTTGATGTGAAATGACCTTGACTTTGGCCGATAGACTAAACACACACACACACACACACACACACACACACACACACACACACACACACACACACACACACACACACACACACACACACACACACACACACACACACACACAACTGCACCTCACTTCATTTTTGTCTTTTGAAAATATGCTCTTTTCTCTGCCCATTTAGTGACGGAAGAATAATGAAAATCGGCTGTTGCTCGCTGCACAAACAGCTGATTGGAAAGCAGCAAACCGAGACGCCCTTACCGCCTGAAAGGGACGTGTGTCGGCGTGCACGATTCCACAGGAAGTGCTCAGGAGCACAATGTGTGTGTTGGATGAGTGAGTGAAATGTCCATATATCAGAGCAAATGAGTGAGGGTCATGTAAATGTGCAGCGTCTGCAGAGATCCTCAGTGATCTTGCTCTCCTTCCCTGCTGTCAGTGCCTCATTATATGGAAGATCAGTGACGCTTGTATTAGGTTTCACTCCCGGCTACTTCGGGGAGCCGTCGGCTGCAGCCCTGCTGGGCCGGCTCTCAACTAGCAGAGATTTCAGACTCCATAAGTTTTCCCAGAGAAAAGCCCCAGGACTGATGTAGCTGTAATCTTATCCTACGTCTTTATAGAAGCTGGATCTGGTGCGTCATGAGGTGCACACACTCTGACATATATGAGCTGTGAACATCTGAAGAGATGAGCTATTGAAGCCTCGGCTGGAGAAAATGGAGGCTGCAGGACGTAAAGATGAGAAATTGCGGGTCTAAATTCCAAAAGGTTACGACTGCATTTAATATTGACTCAGTTTGAATCAAAACCCGGCTTGTAAAACACTGTGAAACCTCACCGGAGCCTTTTGGAACCATTTTATTTATCAAGACTTAATAATTTTGGGATTGGGTTTATTTTATGTGACTATAATAATGTTAAGGCCACTCGAATGAAGGAGTACTTTAATTTGTAGCGAGGCTAGCTGTTGCAGCCTGAGCGTGTGTGTGTGTGTGTGTGTGTGTGTGTGTGTGTGTGTGTGTGTGTGTGTGTGTGTGTGTGTGTGTGTGTGTGTGTGTGTGTGTGTGTGTGTGTGTGTGTGTTGACAAGTATTGACGAGATGTAACCGCATCAGCCCGAGCAGTTGGGTTTTCGCCTAGCACCATTGCTACCCTCATTGGTCCGCGAAGCACGCCCAATATACTCGACACATTTACATGAAAATAGCAATTATTTGATGACTGTTATCGGTTTTCCTGCTAAATGTTCATGCTGTCACTTTATCTTCCATCATGTCATAGAGCAGGATATTAGCATTTTTGCTATGGCTAATGGTTGCTCTGCTTGAAAACCACATATTTCCCTTGATGTAAGTCATCTCCAGTAGTTTAAGTTAATGTATTTCAAGTAAAACAAACTGATATATTTATTCAAACAGGTTTTTTCAATCGAAACATGTTTTTCGAGCATTTTGGGGGGCTGTCATGACGTGTTCTGGGGTATTGCTGCTTCCTCCGTTTAAACCCCTGATGCTAACAGCTGCTAGGTGCTGAGGTCTGTAACAGACGCAGCAGGAGTACATGTGATACCTTGATTACAGCAATACGTCACAGAATAGCCACTTGTAAAACTGTGTGGCTGTGAAGCCTTGTTATGCAGGTTCTTGCCAATATTACTCCCCACAGAACACTTGACGGCGGTCAAGTAATCCGTCTTCTCTCCAGCTGGCTGGACAAAGTGTGCACGTTGAAGAAAAGCGCACAGAATGATTAAACACCCAACGAAATATGGCTGTTGTTACTCTGACTGTGTGCGGCTGAATGTCAGTCAGACGCATGTGTACAATCTGAGGTGTTAGCTAAGACGCAGGAGGAAGAGGAAGCGGTTGCGCGTGAGCGTCGTCTCCACGTGCGCTTGTTTGCAGCGGACGAGTCGGCGTTCCGCGCCTGCTCTCGCCGTCGCCGTCAACCCGACGTTTGAAATATTGGGGCCACGATCGCAGCGGGACTTTAATGACTTATCAGTCTGCTACGACAGCAGGGCTACTTGTATACCTCGCGGCTGGATGGGTCAATTTAGATCATGTTCAGTATAAATTAATCAGGGAGCTGAGGGAGAAGGTTTCAATTAAGGGAACCTGGATTGAATCGTGCTTGTCTTCTCAGCAGAGCGGCTTTTGATGAACTTGCACATACCTCCACTGTGTCAAAGTATTAATAACCAAACTAACTTCATCCGGGCCTGAACCCCAGCGTGGCGCCTAGCCCATCAGCACGCCAGGAAATCAGATGAATACATGATACTTTGGGGCGCCGACTTTATCCCGAATGCAGATGTCAGAGCAGGTTCTCTGATGATCCGACACGTAACATGGCAGATCTCTCTGAGGAGCGCAGGCCACAAGACAAGGAATTAAATTGACTCAGTCTCCGTTTGAATATTAACAACGTATGTCGCTTTTCAGAGAGACACAAAAAGGACAGTAAAAAAACTAAAAGGGTCACTTGATTTACACTTCTTTTGTGGAGTTTTGGGAGATTAGTTTGCCTGCAGTGACATTCAGCAGGCTTCTGGTGGGAAGAACTGTTCTTTTTACCGCTTATTCAATAAATAATGGCCTCAGTGTTTACTCACTGCTGTTCCAGCCAGAAACATGGCAGCTAATGGCCGCCATGTTTCTGCTGCGCTGATGAGCTCTGCAGCCGCTGCAGGTCACAGGCGTGCAGCAGCACGCTGCAGCTTCGCATATCTGCAAAGCTCACACATGAAGCAGTCCGGCTTCCACGACTGGACCGCAGGAGGTTCTTCTCTGCGAGGATCCTCCGTGAAACGTGCACTCAGACATATGTTCCTGATCACAAATGACGCCATGTTTGATGAAGATGCAAACAAAGTGTCGTGCTGGGTGTCCCAGCGGCGCTGCGGGACCCGGGCGAGGCCGGGTTTGGCAGCCGACGGGGACGTCACTCAGGGCCAGGAACGCCGCCTTGCACAACTCGATGAGGCAAAAGTTAGCAGAGAGGCCGAGCCGGTCGAGGCGGCGGAAGTGAACTCCGCTTGAACCGGGCTCAGCGCCGCTGACGAAGCGTTCAGGTAACGTTTCAGAGACGCCGACATCAAAGAGACTACGTCTTATTTCCCCGAGCCGCGCTGACACACACTCGGCTCTCCGCTCGCCTGAGCAAAGAGAATAAACCCAGTCCCAGATGTTCAGGCAGCCCTCGTTTAATTCAAATATTTTGCAGATTGTTTTCATGACAGAGGATGAAGATATTTCCCGTGTCAGAACTGCTTGATTGAAAGAATTCCTTGCCCCCCCCCCTCCCCCCAACTGCCCCCCCGCCCCCACAAAATGCCCTTAAATTAAACTGAGGGAACACGATTGCATGTGCATGCAATTGTATCTGTCAGTCTTGGCCAGAAGGCAAGCCATGTGGACGGGCCTTCGCGGCGGACGTGTTCGCGCCATTTTCAGGGTAAAGAGATACTTAAATTGCCCAAACTGTTCCTTCGTCGCGCCGCACCCGAGGGCAGCGCGCCCCTGCGGAGGAATGTTCCGAATGTTGCGCGCCAGTTCGACGCGAGGGTGTCGAACGGTCGCTAACGCACGCAAAGGTGTCGCCTCCCCTGGCAGGTAAAGGCCGACACCTAAAAGGCGCTGGCGTGGTGAGATCGGCTCATTTCGGGCATATCGATCAGGGCAGATGAGCGGAGCGCATCGGGGACGGCCGCAGCGGGACGCGCGCCCATGGCTCGCCTCAGGCGGGTTCCCAGCGCAGCTGCTTGACTGTGCACGGCTGAGAATTACAGCAGCAAATAGCTCCAAGGTGCTTCTTCAAAGAACGCGTCAAATTGCTCGGACAAATCTTCCAGATGCAAGTCGGCGAAAGGCTAATGGCGCACATCTCCAGGTCGGTTTGGGAGATGCTTTCAGAAAACAATACCGAGCCATGTTCACCAGGGCGCAGCCTCAAATGCAAAACAGCACTTGTGGCTGCAGCTTTCCGTCCGCCCCTGAGAAGTAAGAGGCCTTGTTGTGCTTGTCCTTATTAGAGGATTCCTGGACCCAGAAGCCTCACCAGAGGGGTTCCTTCCACCATCCGTTTCTTCTTCTGCGGAAGCGTCCGCCGGCAGACGGAGCTCGGGTTTTCCAAAACAAAAGTTGCACAGTTCCGCCGGGAACTGCGGGGGCAGTGTCGGGCAAGTTCAAAGAAGGAAGAAAAAACAAAGAATAGAACAAAGAATAATAGAGCAAAGGAGAACCAAGGATAGGAAGACAGGTCAGAAGTTTGGTGTGAGTTTGGATTAACCATTGAGTCGAGGATTTTCCAGCACGTCACCCATCCTTCGGTCATCGCAGGGACTTTGCTGTGGAAATTGGAATAATGTGTGATTCATATCCAGCTACCGTCAAGATGTTAAGGTCCTGGGCTGCGACTGGGGCGTGGCGAGAAACACAAGATGGTGAACTATGTCTGGACGGGCAACAGACGGTAGAGAATCTCCAGAACGTCGTTGAGCCAAGATGAAGCCACCTTGTGCTGATCTTCACCTCCGGTATCGTTTTTAAAGTATCGTGTTTTTTTCTTGCAGGCTAAGTCCCTCCGCTAAGCATGTTTCAACAAAGCTAAATTCACCTAAATTCTCCAGAATTCATTCATTCAACATACTTCCGTTCTGTCGTTTGCACGGAGACCCTCCAATATGGCCGCACATGTGGGTTACCATCTATTCCAAAACAAACGATCAAGGTTGTAACTCGCTTCAGATTTAGTAGTTAACATCCAGGGCTGCAAAAAGTATAAACACACAGAAGACCGTGACATTCACAGATGCAAACTCGTATTTTATGGCTGAACCATCGATCAAGTTCAAGTTTTGTCTGCTTTGTCTGCTTGTTTGAAAAAGAAATCAGTTATGCATTTTATTTGACGATTGACCGCCACCTTAGCTCAAGACGTTAGCCTTGATGCTAGCACCTGCACATGTCCACAGCATCTTCTGGATCTGCATCTTCAGGTCGATCTGGAATGGCTCGAGAGCTGCTGTGAGTGTTCGCCTCTCCGCAATGGCCAGCAGCTCTTCTTGGCTGGTTAGCGCTCTGTAAATAGAGCCGGGGTTCAGGCCTCAGCGGCGGAGTCGGCATGTGTGAGCGTGCTCTGCTGCTGCTGCTGCTGCTGCTGCTGCCACAACTGCACATTCCAAACAACCCCTCAGCTGGGCAGAGAGCACATGGCGCTGGCCAAGAAACGCTGCAAATTAGCATAAGTGCCATGTTTGATCCGTCAGAGATGACTGCCGCTCCACATCCTGGCTCACTCCCGGCCTTTGGCCTCGCTGGCGAGGGAGGCGGCGGACTCCGAGAGAGGCCGGCTTGGCCTATTTAGGTCGATATTTGCTTTCGGAGTAATCTGGAGCAGATTTTTTGGAAGTGAAAGGGCTTCGTTGTAATTCCCTTTCATGCTCATCTTCTATCTCTGAAGTCACCACGGGGCCTAGCAGCAGCATAAGGATGCCAGATGGATGAGCCTGCTTGTCTCTTTCTCTCCCTCTCTCCATCTCTTTTACTCACAGCACGTTTTGTGTACAGGGATCCAGAAGGCAGATGACAGAAGACCGAATCACACGGGCTCTTCCTCACTATCTCAGCTCCTCTCCGGCTAACTCACGCTGACATGTCCTGCTTTTTTTCCTCCTCTTCAAGCTTGTCGGATGGTTCTCTTTCTCCACAGCTTCAATTAGCCCACATCGACTCTGATAATTGCGATACCGAATAAATCCTTTTCTTCCAACTTTCGGTGCGGCTTGACGTTCTTCTCTGCCTTCCCGTCTCCAGCTATTAGCATTTAAATGACGAATCAACACCCAGCACACACTGAGGTGAAACGCGGTGTCAATGCAACAGGAAGTGGGCTTTTCAGGAGTCTATCTGACTTCTCCCACAAACGCCGTTAAAGAAAACGCGTGCCAGGCGTTGCCGTGGGTGACTTCCTTTGAAAACAACGAAGGCAGTTCAGCCACTGCAATGTAAAATTACTCACACGAGAGGCAAAATAAACTCAATAAAGTCAATAATGTGTGTTTCTCTTGTAAAAATACCCCAGCGAAGTGTTTCCTGACAGCTTTCTTATAGAAGTGTGTCCAAGCGCAGAGTTATTGTTCTTTTTTTGCGCAGCGCTGACTTTTTACAGATGAGCTGCGTCTTGCTTTAGTGCGCTCCACATGCTCAAACATCCTCCCACCATGACAGCTGGAGGTAACATGTTAAGTGCTATCGTGGAAAACTCTGGGCGCTCCCAGGTCGGCGTCATCCGCCCGGGGTCTGCTTCGGCCCGTTACCAGGATCCTCATAAATATCTCTCACCAGCTCATCAGCATCATTTTCCGACCTGAATCTGAGCTGTGGGCTGGCGGAGACGAGCCGTGATGGATGCACTGCGGTGCGGTTGCCGGCGGCAACGAGGGCCACACTGATAACAGAGAGAGGGAGAGAGAGAGAGAAAGAGAGAGAGAGAGGGTGTGTGTGTGTGTGTGTCTGTCTGTCTGTTCTGTTTTTTTTTGTTCTAAGTGGAATTTGGATAAATTAAAATTGCCACTGTTCTTGGAAGGACTTTACCTTTTACAACATCAGGCATTAGCGAGCTCGCAGGCTAGCCTCTTTATGCTAGCAATAATTGTTTGTTTCAGAGCTTACAGTTCTTAAAAAAATTACCCAGAGCATTAAACCATGTCACCTACAGATGCTGTATGACATAGCCATTAGTCTGGCGTTCTATCAGATTTGCTTCTCTGCTGGAATGCTAACGTTTTGCCGGTTGTTCGAGTCTGACTGAGGACTCAGAAATGGACGTTCTGACCCTGCGACACACTCGCGTCAAAATCCATTTGCTGCGGAGACGTCAGTGCGGACAAACGTGTAATCCTAGAATCAGGCGCCATCTTTGCTGTCACGCCGCTTGTAAAAATTGTTCCACGTCCGCCGCTGCATTTGCGACCCGGCCGATGAAACGGCAGCTGTTGTTAGCTGATTGAGACGACTGCGTTGCTGTTCGGATGACGGCGCAGCGAAAACATCAGCCCGGAATATTTGTCTGGTTTGGCGAACGCCTCCTGTGAAGGTCAAGTCCAGACTTTGTTTGCCGAAGCCGCGTCCCGAAGCTTGTTTTCTCCGCCCGCTGTCCTCCAGGGGTCGTCTCACCTCCTCACACCTCCTCAGCGTCACCAGCTGGTTTGACTTTGCAGCCACTTTTCCACTTTGAGGACTTAATGCAGACGCACAGTCCCAGCTGGAAGCCATTAGAGGCGCGGAGCAGCCACCTACGCTTAAAACAACACCCGCTCCATCAGCTGGTGCAGCAGATAGGAGGCTGACTGGAAACCAGTCAGGGCTGCTGCTGGAAACCAGTCAGGGCTACTGCCTTTCTCTCCCTGCTTCTCCGCTGTCTGAACATCGGTGTGGTGTTATGGATGCTTGACATCAACCAGGGTTCTCCCAGGATGCATCTCTGTGTGGGACCGAGTCAAATCTCAAGCAGCGAGCTCAGAAATGCTGGAATGGAGCCTAATTCTCTCCTCTGAAACAGATCCCGGCCGCCGCTGGATTAAATTGCGTTATTTTTGAAGCCCGCCGCTCGGCCGAGGTGTCATCGCTGCAGCTTTCTGCCGTAACGCTGGAGGCCATTTCCAGCCACCGACGCGCTCACGTAACGTGATATCAGGTCCGAGTCCATCAGACATCTGATGTGCGAGAGATCAAAGCTTCTGCAGATGGTGGTCAGGTCACGAGGTCGGCGCTCTCTCTCTCTCTCTCTCTCTCTCTCTCTCTCTCTCTCTCTCTCTCTCTCTCTCTCTCTCTCTCTCTTCTGCTGCGTCACACCTCCGCGGCTTTAGCCTGGGCCTGACCTGGACTTGGCACGGGAGCAGATCCCTCTGCTGACAAACACAGTTTATTGTCTGTGAATTAAAACTTCAGAAATGAACCAATCTCACACAGCAGAAGAACTCACACAGAGACATTAACGTAAGGAACTGATGCGACAGTTTATTCCAATTTCGGTTTTTCAGAATAAATGCACAACATCTCTTAAAATGTGAAGACAACTAGTTTAAAAATTCTACCACAAACTCTTCCCACGAAAATGCTGATATTAAATTCCAATTAAAAAAAAAAAAAAGACAAGTTCCTTTTTTTGCTTTTTCACTTTGGGAGGCTTTAAAAATGCCTCAGCGCAGATTGAACACTTTTGTGTTCTCAGTTTCTGCTCTTCTCTCTCCCACAGTTTGAAATCAGATGTAATAATTCTGCTCTAATTACCTACTGATAGGTTAGATTTTTAAAAATGAATTTAAAAAAAAGAAAAGCAGTAGAACGGCAAAAGTCAAAGATATGAAACTCGTGCAGGCAGGGTGGAGCACTGGTGTCCCAGTGTTAACATGTTATCCTCTTTTTGTTTCCTTGTGCTTTCCCCAGTCATAAATGTGTTATTAATCACTGAGCACTCTTAATGTCTGCTTCTAAATTTAGTATTTTGAATTTTTGAGAAATTGAATTTAGTTTTAGGATTCTTTGTAATGCTCTTTTGACTCTGTTATATTAATCATGTTTAATAAATTCATAAATGAAAGTAGTAATATCAACTTACAGTATGTTAGACTATTACAGTAATAAAGTATTGGGGTAAATGTACTTAGTTACATTCCAGCACCGTCTTTCATCCTGTTTGGGGGTCGGCCTTTATTCCGTGGTGTGAAGTCGATATTCTCCGGTCTGCGTCTTGAACCGGAGTCTCCTCCCAAAGGTCCGCGGGGTCGCGGCGGGCTGAGGCGGCCTGAACAGAGAGACATCTGTCCAGGCCTGGAAGGATTTCACGCTTCTGGCCGTCCAGATGATTTAGGCCCTGCAGGACTACCTGCTGAGAGAGGCTCCCAGCGGGCTAACCTGACACAGATGGATCCCCACGTCGACACTGAACACACACATGGAGGCGCGCATGTGTGAGCGCACATGTGTGAGAGTACAGACAGATGCCAGTGTGGACATAGAGGAGCACAAACCCGTACGTTAGAGCGCTGGCTGCCCAGGCACGC
Source organism: Arothron firmamentum (assembly GCA_016586285.1). Taxonomy (NCBI): domain Eukaryota; kingdom Metazoa; phylum Chordata; class Actinopteri; order Tetraodontiformes; family Tetraodontidae; genus Arothron; species Arothron firmamentum. The sequence goes on along the minus strand of BJFM01000275.1, from coordinate 35,861 downwards.
ACGCAGAGAGCTGAGAGAACACACACACACACACACACACACACACACACACACACACACACACACACACACACACACACACACACACACACACACCAGGACCGTCTTGCTGACCTGGATGATCCAGAACCAGCTTAAAGGCGGATATCTGGGCTGGAAATCTACCCCTACTTGCTCGGTTTCCATTTTCAAAACGTGATGGTCGCGTCTTCTTGGCGCTTTAATGGAACCTCGTTCTGAAGGAACTTCTGATCTTCTTTTGTGTCAGATGTTTGCTTTTGTTTTCCTGCATCGACACCCGCAGCGGATTTGAACCTACTTTGCCGCAGGATGTTTACTTTCCAGCAGCGCCGTCGACGAAGGCAGCCGTCGTACCCGATCCAGCGAGGTGGGAGCGGCTGGAGTCTCCTCAACCACCCCATCGTTGGTCAGCGTTTCGCTGCTGTCGCTCCTAACGGACGATGAGAAACACACGCAGCGCCGGTGTCAGCCTGCACAAACAAACACCTCAGCTCCATCATCCTGACAAAAACGGGCACAAGCTGCTCTCTGCTGAGTGGCAGGGATCAGCAACATCTGGCCAGGACATCAGGAACCCCCACCCCCACCCCCCACCCACCCCTGCAACATCTGGCTTCCCAGACTCCAGAGAACCTATCTATCAACGAGCCCGCCCCTCGTGCCATTTCTTCTCTGTTTAGGGCAGAAGCAACTTCTAAACAAACTCTTTGAATGATGTGGAACGCTTGCGAGCTAAGACCACCGACTGATGGGTGAGGAGCAGGCAGCGCAGCCACGTTAGCCAGAGCTCCGCCGAGCGCTCGCAGCGCTCCTCTTCACACGTGCTTCGAATAGGACACGACTCCTGAGCGTTAGCCATGACTAACAGACTACCACACTACTTTATCTGCTGGAAAAGGATTTAGCCTGTCCGTTTATATGTCCATGTAATAATGTAATGTCAGAAAAAAACGGCATGTACGTGCACTCCGAGCGCTGGACCGGTCTGCAGAGCAGGAGCTGACGTTAGCTCACACAGATGAGGGATTGCAGCTGTTGTTGCATCTTCGCGGAGGCTAGCAAACAAACACACGCGACCCCTCCAGTGGCTCTCCGGCTTCGGCTGCTGGCTTCTCCCCCTTCGGAGCGTGTGCAGATGAGCCGCGCGAGGCCAAACAGGCAGCCGTAGCCGTACCGTGTTGGTTTCCTGCGGGAGTGTGGCTGCTTTACCGCCGGCCCACCGGGGGCTCCTGTTGCTACACACATTAGCGGTTAATTATTATCAGCCTGCAGCCATAATGAGCTCGGCATCGACCTGTGGCTGGATGTGAGGCAGGAATATTACTTAACAGGAAAACAATCAGCCAGCTTATTCCCAGCGAGGAGCAACGGAGATGCGTGTTGGTTAGCGTTTGTTCTCTGTTTTTAAAAAATCTAAACACTTTAAAACTAGTTCAACTAGACAAAGAGTTTAAATGCGTTAGTTTTGTCCGACATGCTATTTATCATGCACGAGCATGCCAATGATGCACTTAGCAGTAAAATATGTTTATCGTGTCCTCTTCATGAGAGCTAACATGTTGCTTTATTAGGTGTGTGTCGTATAAGAACTCGTATTAGTCAACATTTGTAAAATGAAAACTACCTGTCTAAATCCAGTGCTAATCACCAAAATAAACCTGGGACAACAACAGAAGCCAAGTGTGGACGTCGTCTGGGAAATGTCTACAGCTGCCGTAGATCCTCAACACTTTTATTCTTGTTGCCACTTACATTTTCACCCAAAGAAGCTTCTTAATCTTGAGTAAAGACAATTTATTTAACGTGAAAGGACAGCTCAGCAAAAGTGTAATAACGTCATAAATAAATATAAATGAGCTCTAGCCGAGCAACGATCCTTCAGGCATCTGTACGTGTCTTGCTGTTGTGAAATAAAGACGAATCTCCCACAATGTGAGTGAAGATATTTTGGCCGGCTGAACGTGAACGTGACTGGGCTGCTCCTCGCTCTGGTAGTGATCTATTCCACCTCCTTTCCTCACGTCATCACCTGCACAAATAAAACTCCTCCGTTCCTGCTTTGATAACACGTGGAATGCAGAATAAAATCAATATCTGGGTTCTGTTAGGCTGAACTCATCTTTTCGCTTAAAACCTTTTACTCTTTAGACTTATGAAGAAAAGAGTATTTTGTTATTTTGTTAATCGTTTGTGTTTTGATTTTTTTTTTTTTTATCTCTTCCTGATGCTCTTCAGTTTCCTGCTTAATTTGGCATTGCCAGACAAAACTTTGCTTTGATGTAAAGCCGCCAGATTTAACATTTCAAGGTGGTGCCCCCCACAAAGAGCAGTTGCTCGTTTAACATCTTACATTTTGTTGTTAGTTTTATTCTCTCTCACCAGTGAACCACGATCCCACATCGGACACTTCCGTAAAGTTTTGGTGGCATATTAACCTGTTAAACCTGCTAAACTAGCAGGTTTTTAAAAGGGGAGCTGGGGTTTTTTTGGGGGTTTTTTTGGTTAAACGGAATAATTGCATCCACACACTGAGCTAAGTCCAACCTGACAATATCATGTGTCTTTTCTGGCAGACTCCCCCGTTTTTCTTCTCTTTCTTTTGGGTTAAACAAACCAGAATGCTATTTTTACACACGCAGCCTGAAGCTGCAGCGTCACACTGCTCTGAAGACTGCATTTGTGAATTCCTGTGGAGACATGGGAAAAACGCTCTCACACACACACACACACACACACACACACACACACACACACACACACACACACACACACACACACACACACACACACATGCATGCACCCTCTGAATTCCCATCCACTTACCAAAACAGGCTTAAGTATAAATACATTTTTAAAACGTTGACATTTAAATTTCTGCGTGACAGTTCCCGTACCGCACGCTTGTCACAACATGGGGGTAGATCCTCAGCTGGCACTGCAGGCCACCATTAAAGACTCTCGGAGTATTGTTGTCATTCTTCGCGGAGGCCGCCCACTAACGTCGGGCCGCTCTCGTACTCGGTGGGTGGCAGTGATGAGCAACTTCACAACCAATCCCAAACAGCCATAATAAGTTTTCATGTGACATTTTTATAATTTAAGAAGAACGAAGACCTTTTTTTTCATTTCATCTGTCTGTTCTTCTTCCTCGTGTTTGGACTTAAAAGAAAACCTTCCTTCCTTTTTTAAAAAAATCCCACTCCCCTTCTCTAATTTGTAAATTTGGTCTCCGCGCGTCTGTTTTCCAGTGTACTATAGCATGTAGGAGGTCATCCAGGCACTGACACAAATGTGATCCCCGAGCAGCTGCTACAGACGGCTTATCTTCTGTCGGCAAACATCTGCGCTTCATCTCCACAGTTTGACGGGAAATACGGGACTTCGGCTCCCTTTTCTGCCTTTTCACTCATTCTCCACTCCTCTCTGATGTTTTTTTTTTCCTCCCCGAGACCATCTGTTCCCGATGTTTTCTCGAATGCTAAAGTTTGGTGTGGTATACAGGAAGGGACGTCGACAAACAAAAAAAGCCTTCAGTGGATCAGCAGAAAGTTTGCGTCTTTATCGTATCTCGAATCTATTGTTTCACGCAAGCGCATCACCCGTGTTTCACGTCTGAACTTTCCCCCCCTCCGATTCGTCTCGGCCGACGTGCAGGTGTCCACCGTCACACCTGTTAGCTGGAGCAGTGAAGAAGTGGCTCACAACAAACCGCACCTGCAGAGTGTCAGAAAAATGGGCTTTGGACTCGAGCGTAGCGACGAGTGGAAGTTAAAAGTGTCACTCTATGCAGACGACACCGAACTTTCCTCTCGCTGTTACTGAGATGGACAGAAGTGCAAAACATGCAAAGGCAAACAATAAAACTAGACTCGGCCTCAAAATCTTGCCCTAAAATATTTGCAGTGAAAGAAAACAACAACTTCATCAGTTTTATCTGGAATAAAACGTTAATTCGCATTGAAATTTACGAGGGTAGCGCTGCATCGCCTCTTCACACTCGTTCCTGCAACTGATGTTTGTTACTTTAAAAAGTAACACTGAAGCTGATGGCTGATAATGTAAATATGATGGGATGATGAGCATCAGCAGGAAAACGAAACGACGTAAACTAGAAGGTGAAGAGGAAAATGAGAGACTGACATTACATTTAAAACACACACACACACACACACACACACTTTAGAAGGTATGTTACAGACCACACATTGGGCCAGCTGTGTGTGAAAACAGTTATTCACGGTCTCGCATCCTGCTGGCCAGATCCAGATGAGTTGTCCTACGTGTGTGTGTGTGTGTATGTGTGTGAGAACACGCTGTGTTCTATTCCTCTTGACATTAAGAATTTGTTGATTTTACCTTAAAATCACACTTGAGATCCTGTCACACGCGATTGTCCACGGGCTTAATTGCTGTTGACTGCAACAAATTGTCCTCCGTGTTCAAGGTGGGGCAGCGAGACACACTCAACATTTGAAGCTTTGCTGTCTTTTGTCAAGCGAGGCTTCATAAATAACTGAGACTTCCTCCGCTGGAGGGCTGCCAGTGGCTCCTCGCTATAAACTGCACAGGCTCGGCGGTGCTCTGGGAGCAGCAGGCTGCAAAACAGACTGCCGCCTCTTGACCCCTTGAGGGATTCCCAACCATATTTGAGCTAATGTTTCTGTTACGCCAGAACTGAAGCAGGGGGCCACCGTCATGTCCACTGTAATGACTCTGTGTGTGTGTGTGTGTGTGTGTGTGTGTGTGTGTGTGTGTGTGTGTGTGTGTGTGTGTGTGTGTGTGTGTGTGTGTGTGTGTGTGTGTGTGTCTTTACTACTTATTAATTATTCCTAGTCTACTCAAGGCTGAACACACACTGATAACCAACAGTGGATCTTCATTTAATCCTACTTTTAATTCCATTTAATTACTTTAATAAAAAAAAACAATTTTCAGTTAGTCAGATTTTTAAAAAAAAACAAGAATAAAACACACAAGGAGGAGAGAACGTTCTTTTTGCCACTGAGTTTTAACAAATGTAAAATATTTTTAATTTAAAATCTAATTTAAATCCCATAATTCACCACATTTATGGCCAAGCATTTTAACAGCTGGCTCTTCCTTTTGATTTTTTTTTTTTTTTTTTTTTTTTTTTTTTTT
>BJFM01000275.1:0-17112 GCA_016586285.1 Arothron firmamentum | reverse complement strand
TCATCAGTCATTCTGCTTTGGGCCACTTTAACCTTTCGGTCTCCTCTCGGAGGATCGTCACTCTGCCATCAGAGGGGAGATGAAACACGCAGCCTCACTGGTTTTGTTCTAATAAAAGTTGCCTGCTCAGATGACTTATTTCTTTAACCTTTACTTCCCTGTAGTCCACAAATGACAGATTGCATGACACTGACTTCTAAAAGACCTCCCATGAGACGTGGTGTTAAATTTATGATGTCACCATTTGATTTCAAAGCGGGCAGATGGCAGCCATTTTACTTTGAATAATATAAAGGAAATAAAATAAAGACATCAGGATAATTGGTTGTAACCTGTGCACTTTAAGACATAAAGGACTTTTTGTATCCTGGAAGTTGCGACATTGTTATCTTAATAAGCTAAATCCAGTGTTGAAACGTCCAAAGGGTGCATTCATCCATCTTCTCTGATTCACTTTGCTTGCTTAAACCACGAAGATGCTCTCTTCCTCGGTGTCCCTCGTTTGGCTGATTAAACCACAGCTGATATGTGATTTGGGGAGCTCAGACTGACAGATCCAGAGTCAGCGCTGGGCTGAGTCATGTTGCCCAGCAGCTGAGTCGTAATAAGAAATCTCATTCAGGCCACCTTTGTGTGACTCCATCTTTTCTGTGTCCTTTTTAGGTCTTCATATTTGTAAATGTTTGTTCATATCCTGCCAACATCACTTGATGGTGATGACAATTCAATCTGATTTTGTTTACTTCCTGTAGCAGACGAGTTTAGCTAACCTTATCAACTCAATCAAACTTATCAGTATCAGATAAACCTGATTTGCACAACACACACCACTCTCTGTAATAAATTACTGACGGTCCCTAAAAATTCTGCATTTTCTATTACATAAATAATACAAAGATGTGTTCCTGCAACAATCCAGATTATTTCTGAAAAACAATGTTTGTTTGTTTGTTTGTTTTAGCTTGTGGCAAATTAGCAATTCCAATTTTAATTAAGTGTTTAATCTAAAGATGATTTCACTGATTTTACTTTAGAGACTGATTGTTGCTGCAGCCTGTCAGGCTGCATTCCTCTAATGCGCGCGTGTGTGTGTGTGTGTGTGTGTGTGTGTGTGTGTGTGTGTGTGTGTGTGTGTGTGTGTGTGTGTGTGTGTGTGTGTGTGTGTGTGTGTGTGTGTGTGTCTTTACTACTTATTAATTATTCCTAGTCTACTCAGCCAGAGTCGTTTGTAGGTAGTTGATGTTTTTGAGAAGAAATATCAATTCCTTCAGACTTTGCTTTGTTAGTGAGGGGCTAAACATGCTAACAACAACATTATGCCATTAGTTTTACACTTTAATGATGATGTCGGCAACTTTCATCTACAAGCTAGAAAAATTCATCAACAATGTACAAAAACACCTTTTCAATGTGATAATTGTGCTTTCTGCTAAAAGTTACACAAGTCATATTTATATAAAAATCATAACTACTATATCTCTTAGCCTGGGTAACAGTGATATGTGCATTTAGCATCTAAACAGGTTATCTGTGGAAAATGGGGGGGGGGGGGAGCTTTCTGCGTCTCTAAAGGCGACCCACCCGAGTAGGACACGTTTGTTTCACAGCATGCTGACATTTGTTCTAATCTTACTGCTAAAACGATTTTCGTGAAAGTCGAAGAGGGTGGTGTGTAAACATCTGTTTTATGGGAGCTCCTGAGGGGATAGCCTGGGGTAAAGACTGGACACCATCTTAATTAAAGCATGTGGCAAGTTTTGATGGAACATTTGCAAATCTGGACGACTTAATTAAAAGTGACACAGTTAGCGCCTTTCCCCAGATGTTAAAGACAAGAGATTGAAGCCCCCACACGAATGTAAATCACTCCTGTTTCACCAGTGACACAAGCAGAAACTGTTCTGTCAAATAATTTTTATTTCGGTATGACGACAGAGACCCATGTGCTGTTGGATCTCTGTCTGCACTGTGAACAGCACAACCAAAACAGTCAGACCACCACAGTCTAACCTGCTCTACTGCCATCATCCATCCTCCATATATGACTCATTTCGGATGAGACTTTTGGCCCAGACCTCTGTTAACCCCTCGGATTCCCCCCAGATTGCAGTGAAACCTCTTGATTTGTTTTTTGGGGGGGGCATTGCCACACCCTGAAGGCTCCTTTGCACCAAATATTTGGCTGTAAAAGCACTGGCATGTGCAGTCTACTTTCTTGAAAGTGCTGTGGCCCAACCTTTGACCCTTGGCCTCCTCCTTAGTCTTCTGCAGCAGCTCACACATCTGGACGCATCCACAAAGGATCGCGGGTCAGAACGAAAACGACGATGGACAACACGTTACAGTTTACGCACGACCTTCATTTGGAGCCAAATCAGGAGGCCCACAGTGTCACACTGGTGATGTTGTTTGAAGGTGGATGTGTTCCCCAGCCTGTCCAATCAGAAATGAGCTTTTGGAAAAGTGCTTTAGCCAAGCCTGGAACTAATGGGGTGCATCCGCGGTACCACTGTCTACCACTAGGGGCAGTAATAACAAACATCCATTGTCGGCGCAGCTACGCAGGAGGACGGGAACGCAGCCATCTGCAGTGACAATGCAACACTGTAAAAGCGGGACATTTCTGTTTCCTCTGGTTATGCTTGTTAAACAGGTTGGCTTCCAAAGTTTGCCACACTGCAGAGCAACCCTTATAGCGGCCTCACAGGTTCTCCCCGGTGCCCCGCTGTCAGAGGTTCCCCCTCACTGCTCATATACGCACAGAAGAACAGCTCTCTGGAGCTTCTGACTCGTTTCCCCTTTTTCTGCTTAAAACCAAAAACAGCATTTCCAGCCCCGAACGTTCACAACCTCGACCTGGAAGATGAGCATCCTGATGACAGTAGAGCAGCAAATGAAACACAGATCACACAAACACACAGCTGCAGAAAGCAAATCTTGAAACCAGGGCGCATGGACTCATGACAGAAACGGTCCCGGGTGGTGAACTCTGTCCGCGTCGCCTCCGTCTTGGTTAGTCGGGATACAGGATGAAGCCAGAGAAGGTGCTGTACTTGTTGTTGTTGCCTCCGTGCGCTTTGCCGCCGTCCAGTTTGACGTAGATCTCGTCGCCGGAGTCCAAGTGCAGCACGGCGCTGTTGCTGGCGTAGTCGTAATTCTGATCAGCATCCTGAGCGATGGCGCTGGCCCGCACCTGCAGGAGGAACACGCACCTTTACCTCAAATGACCTGAAATATCATTCGCATCACCTTATTTTATATATATATAAATATACATATATTTAAAAATAATAATAATAACAATGTCCCTCTGGTCAGTGGGACGTGTGTGCGTAAAACCAGGTTCAGACCTCTCATTCTGCGTGAATGGGTGGATTATTACCTGTCCGTTTTTGCACAGGTCGGCCCACATGCTGGTTCCGTCGCCCCCGCGCATCAGCACATGGTAGGTAAAGAAATAGATCCCGGGCACCTGGCAGGTGAACTTGCCCGTGCTCGGGTCGTAGTGGTTCCCCAAGTTTGTGATCACGTCGTCGAACTTTAACACCTCGTAACCCTCGTGCGGGTTCTTCAGACCCACGTAAAAAGCGATCCTGTTGCTGGTTAAGGTGCCGTTAAAGCCGTCCGCATCGCTGTTGCCCCCCGCAGCCCCGCTCAACGCAGTGACAGACAACTTTCCACCGCCTCCTGGCTCTCCTGGTGGCCCCCTCGGACCTGGTGGTCCGGGTAACCCGGGAGGACCCCTGCTGCCGGGTTTGCCCGGTCGCCCCGGCTCCCCGCGGGTACCCTGCGCCATGGGCGGCTGCGGTGGAGCAGCAGCGCCGTCGACGTGCTGGATGACCTCCATGGCGGTGGCGCCTCCTGGTTTGGCGGTGTAGGGGTCGCAAACCATCCGACAGGTTCCCATCATCTCATAATAATGGGCAGAGGTGGACGATGTGCGGAGCAGCAGCAGCGGGACAACGACAGCCAGAGCGAGCAGAACCATCCCGACAGAGCACACCAGAGTGACCAGCAGCCACTTTCTCCGCGGTGTTTGGGGATCAGATGTCGACAGAAGATCCGTGGAGGCTTTCTGGTAAGGGAAAAAGTCACAGAGAAGAGGGGGTTTTCAGCAGGACTGAAGCGGGAGAGAGTGGAGCTGGTTCATCACAGCTGTTTCCGCACAGACGCGTCTGTGCGCACCGGGCTGCATGTGCGCGTACCGGCTGCGGACAGCCGTGAAAGTCAGGGGATGAGACCGGAAACAGGGGATTACACTTTCACAATTAAAGCAACGATTTCGCGGAACGCTGCCCCCAAGAAAAGACATTTTCAACAAATGACATTGAAGTAGTTCTCGGTTATTATATAATGCATTTCCTCTAAGTGAAAGTCAATTTTAACACAAAATAGATACAATTTACACAAACACTGTCAATGACTTTTATTTTTTTAAAAAGGGACAGGAAGACAGTGTAGAGCTGACTTGATAGGAGTGCGTAAAGCTGCGCGTAAAGCGTGCGTCCAAGCGTTTCCAAAAACGGCAACAGCTTAAATGAGGGTCACCACAGAGCACAGCTACATATATAGACCATAAATGCAAAATGATTTTCTTTTTTCTTTTTCTCTCTTTTTCTTTGTTTCTTTTTTTACAGAAGGTAAAGCAGTACATTATTCACCCTTCCAGTTGAGAGCAACTGCTGTCATTTGTAACTTCAACAAATGCGAATCCCACCATGATAAAACACACCAGGGTCACAGTCAGGCGCAGGTTCACACTGCATTCTAACACATGATGCAAGTGCTGTGAAGGGTCCATTCAAGAGCGATGGCCGAAGGCAGGTCGGTGACCTCAAATGACGAAATGCATTGGTCAGTCGACAGAGGGGAGGGGGAAGAAGAGCAGGCTCGGGCAGAGCAGAAATGCAGCAGAGACTGCAGACTGCACTCCATACCTGCAGCTCTAAGAGATTCAGATCCAGAAAAAGAATCTGTGCCCTTTTCTGCGGGTCAAGGACGCCAGGCCCTATATTTCCCTGCAAATTAAAATTCCGACCGTGTAGGAATCATCTCGTTACTGCATACAGATTTCTCCTGAACTGAGCTGTCGTCACCCGGCCACAGCTGCTGAATGAGATGATCATTGCTGTACTCAAACAATGTAGAGTTTTGAGCGCCGTCAGGGATAAAAACAATACTCACTGATTTCACCCTTAAGCTTAAAATTGTCCCTGCAACAGCTGTAATGGGGGTGGTGGGAAGATGTACAAGCACCTGGAATTGGAACACAGGCATCACCTCCACAACAAGGCTTTAGAGCTCAGTGTGATGTGGGGAAATCTTCAGAGGCCAGAGATGGGGCTTAGCTGAAGCCCCCGCAGTCACACCGCAGAGGCCACACTACCACCACGCCACCCCTACCTCCTCCAGCAATTTCCACTTGTAGTCAGCTCAGCTTTAACTCTGACTGAGCCGCCGGTATCTGGAGATGAGGCCCAGATGGAGACAGAACCCAAATTGAAATTGCAGGATGAGACGTCGCAATTTTAAAAGCTCAGCAGTACAATAAACGCCAGAACAAAGCCGGAAGCGTGCAGAACAGGGAATATCATGTTCCTTGGATTCTTCTACATGGATGCAGAGAGCGACCTTTACTCAGAATTAGCACCGTGAACTGTAACTTTGGGCAACGGTGAGCCAAGCACTGCACAAGTCCACATTATTCACAGCAGCGGCTGATATTATAGATCTTAGATTATGCTGCACAAGTGCTGAATAGGCAGAATTAGTGATTCAAAAAAAATATTTTTCCCATTAAGAATTTAAAATGTCAACACTTTTACCGTTTTATGTGTAAAAAGTCTGTTTCTGTAACCGACTGTGTTGACCGTGTGTCTGCCTAATAAAAAAAAGTGTTACTACGTGTCTTTCAGGATTAGTAACACAGGCTGTAAAACATCTCAGGGCTTTGCTGTAAATCTGTTCAGGCCGCAATAACGCAGCAGCGCAATGGTGCAACGTCAGCTCCTGTCTCGGCTTGTGACCCAAATGTCTGATGAAAGGCACAGAAGACACCTTGACACTGCAATAAATGTCTTTCTCTGTGCGACATCATGACAGTGATGTCTTGTTAGATGCTAACTGCGCTGACCACCTCAGGCTAACTGTGTATGACCACGTCTTCATTTGTCTGTCACAACATCTCCCATCAAAACAATTTACACTCTGTATATCTTGATAAATTAGGCTTTAATGTCAGAATATATGAAAATTGGCTCACTTGTTGTACTATAATTCTTTGTATCACTTTTTTTCCCCAGGCTGACCGCAAAGTTCCACGTGTAGTGATCTGAGAGTTAACCTTAAAATACACTTGTCTCAGTCCAAAAGTGGATTGACAAAATAAATACCATTTCAATCTAAACCAGCAGGTGTTTTTTATTAGAAGAGCAGAAGAACCTGGTGGATTGTCATGGCCAACATTACACTGGCATGGAAGATTAATGGGTTTGCACACTGGGATATAGTGCTGATCAATTGCTATGAATGAAAAATCATCTCAAAATCAGAAGTATGTCAAGGACTGCGACCTGAAGCGCTGTAACTGAACTGAGGCCCTTGAGGGAGTGAAAGAAGGCAACGTGCACACGCTGTGGTGACACTGATGCGGAACTACTGGCCCCAGGGTTTCAACCTTTTGCAAGTGGCAAAGGCAGACATGATGAAGCCATGTTGACAGTGTGTAACCTGCGGTCAGACATCTTTTGGATCTGTTTTTGCTTTTGCTTTTATATTCTAATCCCAGGGCCAGCCTATTTAATACAATCTTTGTCCAGCAGCAGATGGTGTGAAGCAAAGTAGAAAACCATGATGATATGAAAATTAATCTTTCACCAAAGCAGAAACATAAAGGTTTTACAGCTATGTTGGAATCTCTTACATGTCTACAACTAAAAGCTTATCTAAGTATGATAGACACGGGGGATAATATACGCATTATAAACATTAGCATTTAAATGGAAACAAAAGAAAATACAAAAAATGTCATCAACTTTTAAACTTGTGCATGGCTGACAGCTTATGCCAATACCAAGATGCCTACAATAATAGTGACGTTCAAGAGGCTAATGTCCACCTTGAATTGGTCAGATTATTATCATCAGTCGGAATAACTGACATTCAACATTGGCCTTCATCAGTGACATACTTGTGCTCTATTTAATGTGAATAATATCACACCATTGCGTACCTGATGGTGCTCACAGTGAACATAGTGGAGGCTTATATGTATATATGTGAGCATGCAAATATTGATTCTATTAGCTAGAAACTACACTAGAACACTATTAGGAACAGTGTAGTTCTTTGAAAATCTACACAGATGTGAACATATGAATAAAATATTTGACAAAAGCTATCACCACTAAATGTCTTTAAAGATCAGAAGCCAGTTTGATATTGATGCTGTGAGACTTTTACTCCTGCAGAATTATGGGTGATTTTAATTTTGACTGCTCTGGTGTTCAGAATGACTAAAAACCACAGTTTTATGTTGCGTTTTACTACTTCAGTCACGTCCGCGCCTCTTTATCTGCGGCACACATGTGGGGGCGTGGTCAGGGCGGACGTTGGCGCTTACGTCACCTTATCAGGAAGAAACATTCTGCTGAAGGAAAACCGAGGAGCGCGAGGTTGGTCTTCTACCTGATATTAGTGGGGGGGGAAAAACAACCAATTAGCTCATTTTAGATGTTAAGCTATGTCGAATTGAATACATATTTTGTCAAATATCAGCTTATGAGATTGACCGCGTCGTTGTCTTGTGTAGTAATTAGCTCGTTTTTAAGTTAACACAAGTTCGACCAAGGACAACAAGCGAGGCGGCTTCTGTGACGGAGACAAACTTAAAGTTGTACACTCGAGTTTAACGCGACACACAACATTGCAAGAAGCGGTTTCACAGTGCTCGCAGTTTTGTGGTTAAATCCTCTTATAGCTGCTGGTTTTCAAAGATATTCTTTGATTTAATTAAGGTGATGTTTTTGTTTTGTGACCGAAAACGGGTGTAATGTCTCTAAAGTCAGGTCTAGTTACTTTTTTGTGATCATGATCTGACTTTATTTTAACCTCTCAGCTTTCAGGCTGTATAAGATCTCTTTAAGTTATTATTGGATGGACGTTGCTTCTCCAGCTTCAGATCTAGATCATGCCAGCTGAGACACATTTCCGTTTTCTCCTTCAGAAAAGTCAGATTTAAATAAAACAGAAACTCAAAGCTGCCCACATCTTTCTGATTTGTGAAGCGTATTATGCCTGACGACATGGCGAGGCCTTTAATCCGGGGCCGCGGGGTAGGCAGGTGCCTGGAGGCCTCCGCGTCTGACCCCGACGCTCCACTCGTCGGCATCGTGGGCACCGGCGACTTCTCCCGCTCCTTAGCCAGGAGACTGATGGCCTCGGGTTACCAGGTGGTGGTGGGGAGTCGGAACCCCAAACGCTTCCTGGCTCTGTTCCCCGAAGAGGTGGAGGTAACGCTCGATGACGCCCACACAAACATTCACACTCACGGTGTAATCAGTGTTAATATTTCACGCTGTGGTGGTAATTATCTACTTACAGGCGTAATAACTGTCATCCTGAACAGATGCCTCAAAGGTCCTAACAGCGAGAGTCAGTCGCAACGCTTTAAGCTCATAAACACACATTTACTTTGGACTCAGCAGATGTGCTCATAACGAGTCAGACATAAACTTAAAGAGGCCAATTACTATTAACAGAAGAGTGTACATCATATATTTTATTGAAAATAGCTCTTTACATAAATGAATTCTGATATTTCTTATGCCTGGGGTGCCTTTTTCTGTCCTCCCTGTCGTCACCCGGCCTGGGCGCCTCTGAGCAACCCCCAACGCCCGCTGCTTTCAGCTTCATATTTTGCATCTTGAAGTCTCCCACAGCGTCGTTTTGAGACAATGGCGGCTGACGCTCTGCCCATCGGGGGTCTGCAGGCGTGATCTCTGGGAAAGCGTGTCTATTTTTAACTCCCTCAAACACACAGCTCATTCTGAAGGCGCAGGCATGCAAGTCATTGCAAGTCCTCCATTATTTGAATGCTTTTTTTGTCCTCAGGTGACATCGCAGATGGAAGCGGCCAGCCAGGCAGATCTGGTCTTCATCGCCGTTTTTCCTGAGCACTATTCCACTCTGGCCGAGCTGAAGCCGGCGCTGGCTGGAAAGACGCTGGTGGACGTGAGCAACGGCCTGAGGATCAACCGGGACGGGCCTTCCAACGCTGAGCGGCTGGCGGACATGTTTCCAGAGAGCGCCGTGGTCAAAGGCTTCAACACCATATCGGCTTGGACGCTCCAGCTGGGCCCGCGGGACGGAAGCAGGCAGGTAGGACTCGCAGCAGCCCTCGCTTCTGATCCGCGCACGGGAGGACGGAAGTGGCTGAACGTTGGTTCTGCTCTGCAGGTGTTTCTGTGCAGCAACAGCAGCAGAGCCAAGAGCTCCGTCACGCAGCTGTGCCGACAAATGGGCTTCGTCCCCGTTGACATGGGCCTCCTGGCCTCTGCTCTGGAGGTCGAAAACCTGCCCCTCCATCTGTTTCCCTCGTGGCGCCTACCGGTCCTCTGCACCCTTGGCCTGTTCTTCATCTTCTACCTGTACAACTTCATCCACGACGTCCTCCACCCCTTCGTGAAGTCGGGGAAGAGCGTCTTCTACAAGATGCCCGTTGAGGTGGTGAACGTCACGCTCCCTTCCGTGGCCTTGGTGATGCTTTCGCTGGTCTACCTGCCCGGTTTGCTGGCTGCTTGTCTCCAGCTTTGGTTAGGCACAAAGTACAAGCGCTTCCCTGACTGGCTGGACCACTGGCTGACCTGGAGGAAGCAGCTCGGGCTGTGCAGCTTCCTGTGTGCCGCTCTGCACACAATCTACAGTTTATGCCTCCCCATGAGGAAATCTGCCCGCTACAAACTGCTCAACATGGCTTTTAATCAGGTATTTCTGTGTTAGGTATGTCTTCATTTAAAGCCAAGTTCCTTATTCCCCCTTTCTTCATCAGTTTTTAATTGAATTGCATTCATGCTGATCCCAGATGTCTTTTTCCTCCTTGGACAGTTGGAATATCTTGCGTTTGTAGACAAAATGACGTCATCTTTAACGTTTCCTGACATTTCAGAGAAGATATGATTGTTAACACGTCAATGAAGGATGACAACTGTCATTCCTGGAAGATATTTGTGGTTTCCCAGCATCCGAGCGCGCGGAGCAAACGCACGCGTGTTTGATTTGTCAAGATCGTGACAGGATCAATCAAATCTGAGTGATCCACAACGAAAGCAGCTATTAGTCGCAGACCCGCGAGTCGACGCTGTGAAAAATGAGTCTTGAAAAGGTTTCGCATGGTGAGAGATGATGCGTATTGATGCTCTGTTGACACAAGCCTGCAGAGTTTCCTGGATTTAGCTGGGTCAGCACGTTACATAAACGATTAGGGCCGCAGCAATTGATTATTTTAGGAATCGAGTATTCCATCGATTATTTGGGCGATTAGTCGAGTAATCGGATAAGAAATAAACTGCGCACACTGCAACTACATCACTCTAACTTAATCGTTCTTTTCTGCTGAATGTACTCAAAGTGATATCAAACTTAGATAAAGAGTAGCTGCTGCATTGATAAAGTTCTGAATCAGCCTTTCCACATGGCTATAAACAAAGTGCCTTAGTTAGCAGACTTCCCTCTCTCATGGATCAGACTGATTCCTTTTAATTGCTGCTAATTATCGTTAGCTTAGCTTGCTGTGTCCGGTCCGATCTGCAGACTTTTAGCAGAGACCAGATGTTTCCTTTGGAGGTGCTGCGTAGCAGCGTTGTGCTTTTATGCTATGCTAACTCCATCCTACAGTAGACACGTTGCTGTACGTCTTCTTTTCTTTTTAATGTTAAATTCTTTGCAATCCACTCCTCACACTGATCTTCAGTGACATATCAGCAGCCAAAACAGCGAGTGCGTTGTGCGACTGAAATGGCGACCGGTGCCAAACACAGTGCGAAGTATAGTCGACTGAATTCAAACGAAGCTTCGACATAAATAATTTTAATTGAAGCAGATTATTCGAATTAAACGAACATCTTCACAGCACCTGATAGACTTCAAATGAAATAAAACCCGTGCCAGCAATATCTAAAACCTGAAACTGCAAAACTAGTGACTCGTTTGAAAGTAGCTCAGCTTATTGGTGTGTGTTCCAGGTGAAGGAGGGCGTGGAGGATTCCTGGGTGGACAAGCAGGTGTGGAGGATGGAGCTGTACCTGTCTGTGGGCATCATTGCGCTTGGTCTGCTGTCTCTGCTGGCCATCACCTCGCTGCCCTCTGTGGCCAACACTGTCAACTGGAGGGAGTTCAGCTTCATACAAGTACGCAAACACACGCAGACAGGCGGCCGTGCGCTCTAAAGAGCTTTCACTTCATGTGGAATGCTCAGCGGGCGGCCCGCGTTAATCCAGGACGATCTCCGGAGATTGACGGTGATGTCACTTCGACTTCCTCACAGGCTGACGTGTTGTGTATTCCGTGTGTGTGTGTGTCTCCTGCGCGCTCACACACGCCGACACTTGCGCAGCTGCTCCAGACGTGCTGTTAAACTGGGACTGTGACAAGGCCATCAGGAGTGTTGTGACTCAGTGCTCACACACACTTTTGTCTTACCTCCATTTGCTTGACGTCACAAGGAAGCGTTGTGATTGGTTGGTTTTCCGATGTAGCTGATACCAGGGACTGCGTCGCCAATTTCACAAGATGTTACGCGTGAAAGCTCCTCAGATTCTGTCTCCTTTTCAACATCTGTAAACATCTGTAAACTTTTTCAATTTTACTGAAAGCAAAATTGTTTTTTGCTAAGTGTTGAGTAGTAAAATATTCATCGGGATGCGCTTTGTCGCCAGATAAGCTTGGGAAATTAGGCTGCTTTTAATTCCACTCAACCTTGGGATGTTTTATTTAATGAGGGAAGCCTGTGGGCGCGGGCAGACACAGGGCGGTAGGGTTCAGTCAGCAGCAGAGGGTCAGCGTGTGACCCGGGGCTCTGCGCTGTGCTGCTGCGAATTTAAAGGGAAACAATGTGGGTCAGATGTTTGGAGGACAGGCCGGCTGTAGCTGCCCTTGTCTTTGGTTCCACCTACCAACCTGACATCGTTCTTTCTCCCCCTGCAGTCCACGCTGGGTTACTGCGCCTTGGCCATGGCCACTGTCCACACGCTGATATTTGGATGGAACCGCGCCTTTGACCCAGCCCAGTACCATTTTTACCTGCCCCCCACATTTGCTCTGGTCCTGATCCTCCCCCTTGTGGTCCTGCTGGGCCGCCTGGTCCTTCTCCTGCCCTGCCTGTCCAGTCAGCTCCGAAAGATCCGCCGCGGCTGGGAGAAGACCCGACACATCCGCTTCACTGTGCCAGAAGACGGCTGCCACAACGGGCTGGAGGACATCAGCCATGTCTGAGAGGAGTAAACACCAAGTGTCTCTTTGTTGTCAGTAGATCATCTGAAAGTCAACTGGGATATTACAGATGTGAGCCCTTTAATTAGATGATCGACCGGTAGCTTAAAAGCTTTTTGCACAATGCATCATTAATTTATGTCGAAAGCATATTAGCTCCTGATTTCATTGTGTTTTGTCATCAATAATGAGCAGACTACTAAGTGGAGACCAATCCAGTGGGCACTTCCAGCCAGGAGTGCCCACTGGATCTGGGTTTTCTGTTGACATTACAAACAGCTGTCCAAATTTTTGTTTTGTGAAGACACCAAATAAAAGGACAGAGCTGGGTGAAGACCAGTTCACTAAACCATGAGAAGGTGTCAGAAATGATCGACTCACCTCGGCGTCAGTGGAAGGGCCATGAAGGTTCTCTCTAGTTCTACGGTCCGATAGCATCATAGCGTTGATATTGGAAAACTAAAATGTAGAATATTTGATATTTGTGCACTTGCTTCCCTCCTCCTGAGATCTACAATGCTCGACTTTAACACAGATTATCCTGGTAAATATAATATTTGAAACAAAAGATGTATATTTTGGTTACAACCAATGATTTTTACAGTCTGCATTTGTGCTGAAATTCTAAAGTGCTAAGTGGAAACTTGTTGAACTCAGTTCAGTTTAAAGGTACAGAAGGGCAGCAAAGTACCAGTATTTAAGATTTATGTGGTAAATGTTTAATTTGTTTTAGTTGTTGCAGACCAGTGTCAGATTAATCAGAACAACTACCCTTTCTTCCTGATATTGTAAATTTGTTTCTTTGCCAAATGGGATTTTTCACTGAGGTCAATGTTTATAAAATCTGTGTTATATTAGTGTAAGTTTTGTACCATAAAGCTTTAATTCCTGTGAAAACTCAAACATTTTGGGGTTTTGTAATGCTTGGACTAGTGAAAATAAAGAAATTTTCCTACGTGCAGACGTGATTGTGAGCCAGTTAGTTCTCCCGTGTGATAATGCTGCCATCTTGTGGTAGAAATTGAGAATTTTCTTCCGCTTTTCTGATATGACGAATTAATTTTCATTTCCTCAGCACGTCCCTCTCATCCCTATCGAGCCCATTTAGACATCTTTTGCACTTTTGTGTAACACGCAGACTGATTACTGATAAAAAGTGAAATGGCACGCATGCTAGAACCAGCGACCACTTGGTTCGTGACGTCACCATTGTGGGAGTAGAGGACAAAGAACTGGCGGCTTTCCTAATCGTCTTGGCGACATTTTCTGGCGTCGTTGAACACTTCTGCTGTTTGGTAGCCTGGTTCTGCTGACAAGTTTAGCGGGATTCGCACCGTGTACCGGGGGAGCCGCGACCTCAGGCGTGTTTGCAATGACATAACCTGAAATAAGCTTCTGCATCCCCCAGACAAAAAGTTTATTTACAGTTGAAAAACATGCAATGTTTTTTGCTTACTTTACTGATTTTTTTTGTTTTGTTTTGTTTTTGCTCACAACGTTATTCCTCTCGCCATGACAACATGCAAGTGGAAAAACTATGCAAATCAGAAAATGACGTCACCAAGCGAGTTGGGGCGATTTTTCAGACAGCCAATAGCGGCCTTCCTTATTGAGAAGTCGGAAGCACTGGGACAGGCTGACAAAGGGGGAAGTGTGTATGTGTGTGTATGTGTGTGTGTGTGTGTGTGTGTGTACAGCAGCAGCAGCAGCAGCAGCAGCAGCAGCAGCTTAGGCGTGTCTTTGCAACCATGAGTGTAAGTAGTCTCTCCTGTTATTTACAACTTACACAAAACTACGTTAAACTGCCTGCGGCCATTGCGGAGTGGTTGTTGAGGAGTGTTTGCAGTTGTGTTTATGAGCTTAGCGGGGGGGACACACGTGCTTTCAGCGTCCCGCTCAGATTGGCCACAGTGGGACGGTGACAGCTAACCGCTGTGTTAACCCGAGCAGGAATCATTCCTGAAGGCAGCGGAGGAGGTCAAGGTGCTGAAGAAGAACCCGGACAACGCGGAGCTGGGCGAGCTCTACGCCCTGTACAAGCAAGTCACAGTCGGAGACGTCGACGTGGGTGAGTCCCTGAGCCGACCCGGTCCCGGACTCTGCAGATCACGTGGAAACGATAAAGCCGAGTAGGGCAAAGTTCAGAAGAAATGAGGTCTGACGGGTCGTGCTGTCGCCCGATTCAGTGCATGAAATAATCAGATAATCAGTTATCTTATACCCAACTGAGCTTGCAGGACTACATACTAAACACAAGTTGAATGCCCCCCTCCCCCCAGAAGTGAGCAATGCAACTAAAAGACAATTTTTCTGACTTGCATTGCAACATGACAAAAACCCTTCACCCTCAATATTGTTAAAATACTGGGAGCAGACTTTGACAGCCTGTGTTTGGACATCCACAGAACGCCCGGGAATGTTGGACTTCAAAGGACGAGCAAAGTGGGATGCCTGGAACGGCAAAAAAGGTCCAGAATGTGTAGTTTTTAATCAAACTAAAACATGACGAAGCTCTGAAACCTCAACAAAATTCTAATGTAATTAAAACCATTAACACAAAAACATTTTGGATCAACAGGTACGTCCAAGGAAGACGCAGAGAGCGCCTATGTGGCTTTAGTGGAGAAGCTGAAGGAGAAATATGGGATTTAGATGCCGCTCCTTTGGGAAGTGCATATTTAATTTGATGATGTCCTTGTTTGTATGGAGAAGCTGTGAGCCTGAGTCTTTTTTACCACCTGTCAGGCAAGCTGTTTCCCTCTGAAAACCGGTTTTAGTCATAATTGATTGTACTTTTTAACAGCGAATATTGATATTCAGGACTGGTTGTCAGGAATAAAGACTGTTTTCGACATCAGACATCCCCTTGTTTCTTGATGTTGTAAGAAATGCTGAATCAGAAAGTCTCCAGTGTTGCTTCTGAGACTCAACAAAAGTGAAGCTGGGATTATGATGCAAGGGCAGATCATGTGGTGTGTACACAATACAATTATCACAAAATTGGAATTAGGATTCTGTGATATAATAATCAGAATTAAAAGCATATTTATTGATCGTTACAATGATAGTGAAGCATAACTATTTAAATTTTTAAAAAAAGTGTTTAAAACAGATTTTAATCTTTAAAAGTTCAAGGTTTTTTTCAGTCTTGAACAGAAATTTAGCAGCTAATTAACGACACAATTCAACCTTATAGTATCGCTGCAGCGAACCATTTTAAACGAATGAAACAGCGCCCCCCTCTGGTTATAAGCAATCCTGTCAGGAGCAAAGCAGGAACAAGCCAGTGAAGTGCTGATCTGCTCTAAACACATGTGAATAAATGTCTTTGGAATTCTTCAAATTTTACAGATGTGGATGTAAGTACATGCTTCCCTTTTAATTTTTAAAAGAGATTTCAACAGTAAAAACAAAAAAAAAAAGCATGGGGACTTGACCAGATTTGCATATTATGTGATTTTCAACAACAACTAACATCAAAATCCACACTACATTAGTCTAAACACACATTTGAGCTGCAGTTTTACAACAATGTTCCAGAAGCACTGACAAACTAGGATGAATTCAATCCCTCAGCATCTCTGGTGGGTCCTACGGTGGCCAGGCTACCGGGAGCGTACGAGAACAGATAGACCTTTGATCCCTCAATGATCAAAGGATCTTTGCTTTAACGCAACACACTATTTTGCAACTTTGTTGAATTGTTTGATAACCGCCTCTCAGATCACGTGTATTGATTACCTGCAGCCACAGTCAGAAACCATGGAAAGAAATACAAAACACAACAAGGTAAGTTATTAAAAACAAAGACTTGATTCTGTGTGCCTCTCCATGAAATACAAGATGCAGAAAACAGGTTATAAAAGAAACAGAGGGGGTCTCACAAACATTGATCTCACTTCACTTGTGTTGGTTTGCTGTAAAATGATCAGATCCTCAGATCTACGGGTGCAAAGATGTCTGTAAGGGCTCACCCAGGAGGTGAAGAAATCCATCTCGTGTCCTACAGGGATGTCCGCTACATTTAGCACTTGAGTAAAAAGCACACAGTACCTGTCTTCCTTTTTCTCCTTCACAGTTAGTGATTCCGTGCCACAAGAGCCAGAGACTGACCCGTTTGAGGAAACAGGCAGTCTGTGCCGAGAGCCCAGCGTCATCTCAGAAAGGTTTGGGTTATCCTCTGATCTCCACAGTCAGAAGTAATCTCATTATGATCGCCAGTAAAGCATGCTTAATTCAATTTATTCCTCCTGGGGGAAAAGGAAATGAATTTCCTTGTGGTTATTGTGACGGTGCCTCGGGGACGGCACTATTTACGGTGCACATAATCACATAGTACATCCCTCGCCGACCATGACAAATAAAGATCTGCAGAAATAATGATTTTGTCTCTTATTTCAGCTGAAGAGGAGGTGAAGTGCATGCTGAAGATCTCACCTGACAGAATCTTTCCATTTACGTTCCCCAATTTCCCTGATGAGGACGACCCCCTGGTGAGTGTGTTATATAACTGACACCCTAGTTCAACCAGGAAGATGGCTACCACTCACTTTTCAATTAGTTTCTTTGAATCGAGCAGCATCTCTCTTCCCCACACTTTCGTGAAATCTTTAATTTTGCTGCTGC
>BJFM01000273.1:368383-396159 GCA_016586285.1 Arothron firmamentum | reverse complement strand
AAAAAAACCTTGAAAAAGCGTCGTGCCAGGCCCAGCTGTTATTTGCAAGTCTGTGCTTCTAATGTGATGTGACTACGTTTCCCTGCCAGGCACTGAAGCCCTCTGAAGTATGTCTCCTTAAATCACTGGGACCTTGGGAGAGCAACTGCAAATGATTTCAGACAGTGGGGCTGCTTTGCGCATCAGTCGTGGTGCGTTGGATTCCCGCTAAGCTATCTGCTATCTCCTCGCCATGTCACAGAGCGTCAATAAATCAGTACGCTCCGCAGGCAGCCCGGGGAACGTGGAGGGGAATAACACGCCCTGTAGTCACGCATATTTAAATATACAAGGGCTCCTTGTCGCTGCTGATTGGGCACCACATCACTGCCCAGCGCGCCCAAGAAAGTGGAAGCAAAAAAGCCGTTTGGGATCACTTAAGTGGTGAAGCTGCTTCGCTTGTGACTGCGATGTGTTCTAATTGGCTGCACTCCGCTTGCAGGAGAGCAGCGAGTGCGAGCGTGAGTGTGTGTGTTTTCCACGATGAGTGCACGAGTGTGCAAAGTGCCTGTCATGAGCGTGCAAACGTGTCCTCACTATTCCGGGAGCCCAAAGGTGTATTACTAGTCACCATCATTATCGGTTTAAATTTCTGATTTTTAAAAACATCCACTATCCAGAATCACACTTAAACATGGAAATCAGATTAAAGAGAGATGATCACAGACTAAAGAGCTACCTCTGCCTACCTCCTACACCCAAATCACACTCTTCAGGTAACCTTTAAAAAAAAGCTGCACCAACCAACATTCAATACATACTATCTGGAAGTTTCAGATGTTTTTCTAGAATCTTTTTTTTTGGAACAGGAGTGGCTGAGACAGGCTCGGTGGTGGTGGTGGTGGAGGGGGGGACCGAGGGTGAGGATGTGAATATTAGCGTCATGGCTGAAGGCTACAGCTGCCCACCCAGTTATCTGTCAACATCGCTGAGGGGACCACTGTCAGATTAAGAGCCCAGGCTTAATGTCAATAGATCACAATCTGCCTCCTGGCCTCAATTATATCGCCTCTCCTCGTCCAATCGGTTGGTGGCGATGGGGTGGGGGCTGCAGAGGAGTATTAGCCGTGAGTCTCATCACGTATTCAGAGCTGTAATGGCTTCTTTGCGCCTGTACTGCATAGATTAGCACCGAGGGCCGAAGGGAAGCTCCATGTTGGCACAGGCTTTATGAGCGTGGCCATGATGGATGTCTGCTGTGAATGTCATTAGTGCTGTTTTGCTGAGAATCCGGCTGGAGATTGCCAGAAAATCCTCTCAGCGTGGCTCGATATCCTGTTAGTGCAGTCGAGGCAGAGAAAATACGCACGTGTTCAGTGAAGAATAATTTCCTAATTAAAAGTGGTGTTGTAGCGACTTGCGTGTGTTGCTAACTACGGTGGACGCAGGCTGGTGTTGTGAGTACGAGCGGCGGACATGTTGGAGCCAGAACTGCGCTTAGACAGCTTCTGCACACGGAGCGTCCCTCCAGGCCCGCCTCTGCCAGCCCAGCTTTATTACCCGTTTGACAGAAGGGCTAGTGGAAAGCATCTGAACAGCCCATAAATTGTCATGCAGGCTGCAGTGTGATGCCTCCTCGGTGTGCCCCCCCCCCNNCCCCCCCCCCCCCCCCCCCCACAGCCTGGCGTGTAACCACGGCGCCAACCCATCCTGCTGCCATTTGACAATCCAAGTTGAAACAGAGCAAAGCAATTAACCACATAGATCATTTACATAGTGGCAGAGCTCATTTTCATAATGTTTCCTTTATTATCTGAGGAAGAAATTAACCCTGGAATATATTTACATACCAGCCGCCAATGGTAACAGCTTGCTAATTGCCCGTTAGATGATTAATAAGCTTACAGCAGATGCTAATGAATCGAGCACTCATTGTTTCAAAGGTGCTCATGTGGCAGGCCTTGCATTTTTTTTGCAGCTTAATTACAACCATAATTATTATGTACTTGTTGCATCTGTTTTGAAGCAAACACAACCAATTAATGGAAATAACATACATCCACGTTAATGGACAGCTAATTGTGCTGCGGTGTAGGCATTCTTTTAAATTCTGCATTTTAATTGAGGCCAAGGATGTTTATTGAATCTGACACATTATGACTTTATGCAGACTTTTTTTTACATCTAAATCGGTGTCAGTAGCCAGCAGGTCAGCACCGGTTTTACATGTGTACGTTGTTAATCTCTGTACGGTGTAATTTGGCTGACTGGGCCACCTTTTGCAGCCTGGTCTGCCATTCCCTGACACATGAGCGTGTTTCTACACAGCTGGGCTCTGTGATGCCTTTTTGTCTGAGCTAATGTGATTTGCTTGCGCTCTGCTCATTCAGAAGAGGTCGTTTAGCGCTAATCTTATCAAAATTCTAATATGCAATCCATTTTCTCATGCTAATAAGCCTGCAGAGGAACATACAGATGAGATTTTCCAGCATAACTATGTGTTTGAATCCCCTCTTTCAGGCCTCTGTTCTTTGCTGTAGCGTTATCAAGCCCAGCTAACACACAGACAGGCTTTGCTTTATGAATTAAAGCCAGACTCACCAGATGTGATGTGTAACTGTAAAATCCCTTTTCAAACCCGCTGTTTTGCATCAGCTATTATTTCACACATTGCCTGAGCTGTTTTAAAGTCTGGAGCTCGGGAAGCACCTCGCTCTCCTCTCTCTGTCTCTGTCTCTCTCTCTCTCTCTCTCTCTCTCTCTCTCTCTCTTACCTACACGGTCTCTCTACCATTTCTCGCCGATGCACGCTCTGTGCCCATGTGATACTTTCAGATGGAACAGATTTCCCTAATCCCCACCTCTCCCTGCGCCTTGCTTTAGTTTAATAAATGGCTGTGATTTAATTGTGCCGCCGCGCTCTGCTCTCAGTGATTAGCACGACAATGTCTCCTAAAACCCCACGCTGCTGTTTATTTAATTGTCCCTATGATGCTGCGGTTATGCTCTATTTAGTTTGCTGCTTAACTAAAACAAAAGGCACGCTTCAACTTTAGTGGAGGCTCATGCAATATTGAGCAGAGTGGAAGACTGCGCCGCTCTCCAGAGATGTGTCTCCCAAACACCAAACACATGCACAAAGCCAGGAAGATGAGTGCTGTGTGCCCGAGTGTGAGTGTTTAGATGTGTTCCTTCAGCGTCTGTGCCAGGCCCTGTGAATAACAACCATCAGCCCATGAATAATTTCCTCTGTTTATGCTTTCTTTGCCCCCCTGAGTGGCTATTTTCCCCCCATCCTGCCTTTCTTCCATTCCTAATGCGTCTCTCGCTCCTCTGCGTCCCACATTTGTGCCCCCCTAGAGCTCGATTATCATTTCGAATCAAAACAAAACTGATATGTGAAACCATTTAAAGTGAGATTATGGAGGTGGGGGCGTTTGGTGTAATGTTATTTGTGCAGGGAGGATAAAGCAACCTTTAAAAACAATTCTGAAATATCTAAACACAAGGATATATACATGCAGAGTGTGTGAATGGCAGCTTGTGTGTATTCTTGCCATGGAGGGCAGATCTCTGCCCCGGCCTTGTTTAACTTTAATTAATGCAGCAACATGAGCTTCTTCTCTCAGGCTCGGAGCTGCTGTGGAGTCCTGCTGTTTTACTCTTTCCATGACCCTCAAAAATATTCAACAACCTGAGTGACATTCCAGCCGACACAAAGTTGGCTTGAATTTTATTATATATATGTTATTTATTATATATCATATATCCGACAGGGACACCAGCTGTTTCCCGACTCTTCGGTTGGGTGATTTTTACAGTGCTAGCTTCATTTCCTACCAGGAATTCTGACAGTTTCAGGTGGATTTAAGCTAAAATGTAGTGTGGGGATCCGCGTGTCTGTCTTTTGCTTGGACATCATCTGGAGGTCAAAGTGTGTGGTAGAAAGACCTGGGACATGCTGGTTTACTAAGTCTGGGTTGGTTAGACTCTCCGGGCTGATGAAGAGGCCGTTAGATGGCGTGGTGATGTATTTTCGGTGGTGTCGTGACACACAGCGCTCTCTGTATCACAACATTTGCCCTCAGCAGCTCGCCTCCCTCTGGAGGTTGTGTATTCGATATGAGCCTGTCGGGGGGCTGATAACCGCCTGGTGATGCTGGTAACCTGAGCGACTTGATGGTTACCAGATCTGCCCAGAGTGGAGCTGACTGTAAAAGCAGGCTCACCCTCACCTCCCCATTCCCAAAGATGATCGACCAAAGAAACCCGAACACAGATGCTGGAAATCTGGTTGTGTGCAGATGTGCGATGATGGTGACCATATTGATCACGGCGGCGCGCTGAAAGCTAGCAGAGCAGCAGCCAAGCCTGTGGCGGATTAAATAACCATGAAATCTGAACAGCACCGCTTTCCTCCTCTGGCTGCAATTTCATATCACATCTAAGAGAACCTTAGCTTCTTTCTCTTGGAACACCACCAAGAAGAGTTAATATCTTCTTCCTCTATTAATAGTCAATAATTTGAGTGAGTCCTGCTTCCTGCTCTCCTGGCGGCTGCTGCTTTCTCTCTTGCAGCCAGTGAAGCAGGTTTTCTTCCCTCCTCTGGAGGAGTTTTAGGAGAGGACAGACTGTGCATACATAATATTAATCCTCCATTTCTGTAACCAGGCAAGCATGAACTTGCCTTTCATTGATCGTTGCAGAACTATCTGGAGCATCATTTTCCCCTCCAGTACTGCAGTGCAGCTCGTGTTGAGTACGCGTTTAAAAGCTCCGTAAATGACGGCAACGTCGCGTCACCCCAGCTCGTTGGCTCACCTGCCCCGGTTTACCCGTCAGAAGGGGCTCGGGAGCCACTTGGCCCTCACCGCCGCGGGCTGTTTCCACGGCGCAGCCTGCTGTTATTCTTTGGACATTTAAAGTGTGGATCCTGTGGGAGGGAGCCGACGTGACTGAGGTTAAGCTGTGGAACACGAGCCCTCTCTGCAGACCCTCCTGGCCTGGGAAAGCCAAGAAAATGTAAATACGTGAAACTTTGTGTGTGCAGTCGTTGAAGCGAGCGGCCCCAGTCACACAGAGTTGAACCTGTGGTTTTATTCTGCTGCCTTTCAGCCTTTTCTGCATTTCTTCAGTCGTCAGATTAGCTGATCTAGCGCGTTCAGGCCTCCAGCTCTTGTCATTCCAGACATCTCGTCGTTAGCGGACGCAGTGTAATTGGCTATGAACTGCTGTTCAGTCGAGCACAAACGTGGAAACGTCCAACCCTTTGGAGGCAGCGGAGTGGTAAACACTCGTGTCACAGGGAAACGCTGCACTTGTCAGATGTTCACATCGTCTCCATTAAGCAGCAGAGAGAGGTGGGCAATTATGTCAGCCAGGCAGCAGAGGACAACAGCTGTACAGCCATTACTCTGATTTGTTCTTGTCTCTGGGGAGACGGTGTGAGCAGGAGGGGTAAGCAGGCAGAGGGAGCCTGCATTAGATGTCTATCAGAGAGT
Source organism: Arothron firmamentum (assembly GCA_016586285.1). Lineage (NCBI taxonomy): Eukaryota > Metazoa > Chordata > Actinopteri > Tetraodontiformes > Tetraodontidae > Arothron > Arothron firmamentum. The sequence goes on along the minus strand of BJFM01000273.1, from coordinate 390,680 downwards.
GAAAATGGCAGCTGCCAGCTCCTGGCTCTCCTGTGAATGTGAGTGGGTTGTCTCTGTGCACTTGGCATTTCTCCACGCCCTTCTGCCCTTGGATGATGACAAACCAGGGAGGTGGGTGGGTAATAGCTTTCCAGCACCTGCTTATTCATCCAAAATCCTTCACTTAAAGGACGAAGGAGATTAAGTTCCACTCGGGTGTCCAACTTTCCCTGCACCTGCTGACCTTTGCTGATTGACTCATCAATAGTGAGCCGACCCGCTGCTGCAGGAGTCCAAACGCTGCTGCTCAGCAGAAGTCACCTTTGACAAATGAAGACAAATGCCTTTTGGAACGCAGCCTCTCCCTCTCTCGCTCTCTCGCTGGCTCGTAGGATTTCCTCTTCTGTTAATCGCTGGACAAACAGGGATTCATTGTCACCGCGTGGGCGTGGAGTGGAAATGTGCTGCGACAAGCTTGTTGAAAAGGTGAGAGGGATAATATGTCTGCGACGTGTGGAGCTTCTGTTAGTCATGAAAGTTGATTTTTGGCTCACGGAGGATTCTGCTTGTTGGCTTGTGTGATGCTTCTCAGCACTTGATGTCTGCTCAGATCCAGAGTTGAAAATCCTTCTCGCTTCCAAAGCACTCGCTGCTCACGCTCCAGCCTGTCTCAAAGAGTTCACGGTGTCATATTAACATGCTACAGCTCCCCAATCCCAAGATGCATCACTGCTGTTGGGGATGGAAACCCTTCAGAGTGGAACAGGAAGCAGAACCTCCAGCTTTCTGCTTCCAGAGCGGAGACCTAGGCCCACATCTGAGAGCGCTGCAGCCCATTAGTCTCTATTAATAAATCACACACACACGCGCACACCTGTCAGGCTGTGATAATATCATCCTTCCTGAGAGTCCACCGCTGCCCTCCAACATCTGCAGTCCCTCAAAATCAGCTGAAGCCAAGCAGCTGTGCAGAAACGCAAACACACGCAGACCAACAAGGTGACAGCTCAGCAGCGCCGACCTGGAAATAATGGAAAGGGGCCATTTTCAATTTAGCCGTTCCTGGATCCTTTTTGCCACCTCATTTGGGGGTTTGGAGGGGAGGGTCGTGGTGGATATCCTGGAAGTCCACTGACAAAATACAACTGAAAACTGGAAGCAAACTATAAATAAACAAGCAGCAATATCCTGCGTTATGAATATATAATTCCAGTCTTTAATAACCAGCCAAGCCCTGAGGGACGCCCGACAGACGGCTGAGCAAGCACCGATATTGTGATTGGGAGTAGAAGTTGTGTTGAATTATTAATCAGCGGTAGACGGATATCGCCCTGGTCAAGTGACCGGCTCGCTGCCGACACCTGAAGTTACATTTCATTTTTAATTGATTTTTTAACTACCTGGAGCAACGAGGCCCAGCTACAACAAGAACTTCATTTGGGGTAGAAATCAGCCGCAATTTAGATTTTTGAAAGACCTCTTCAGGCTTTAAATCTTGGATGTGTGTTATTAAAGGCTGAAAGCGCTCCCTGTTATTAGAGTTGGAAGAGCCCGAACCGACAGGCTGCAGCGTCGTCTTTGAATGTCCTTCAATGTCTTCGGACATGTTAGCAGGCCCATATTAACACATCTGTGTGGCAGTTGTTTCATGATGGTAATTAATGGCGGGCTAACAAGGCTGTGATGGAGCCGGGTGGCTTCCTGCGGCCGTATGGAGAGGCTCATTGATTCGCCCCGCTGCTCTATTGATCCGCCCTGTTTTCCTCCCACTGCCGCCTGCTAATCATTGGCTTATTAGGCAGATGGGTTCAAGCACTGCTCTAAATCTCTGGGCACCACTGAGATATGAGTGGCTGCCTGGCTGGCAATCATTGCCCTTTTAACAGGTTTTTTTTTTTAAATCTAAGCAGCACTCAGGATGAGACGACGAGCAGGACCACAGTGGGCTCCTGTTGGAAGTGAGCGCTGCCGCCCCCTGCTGTGCTGCTGCAGTAAAACACAAAGTGTGACCCAGGTACAGGCTGTGCCCAGAACCCGCCTCAACATCTGGCTGCTCCTGTTGGCTCCTGACTGATAGAAATTCAGTGTCATGGTATTTTTAGATGTGTGCTGGAGCAACTCAGGGATGTATTTACTTCAAACCAGCTAAAATTCTTAATTTTCACATCACATCTGGACTCAAATAACAGTGGTATTTTCTTTTTAGACTTTTTCTAGTCCAACAGGAAACACTGAATATGAGAAGTTGTGTGCTGTATAATATCTATAACTCAGACAGATGCAGTACACGCTGATAGTCAGCCGTTTATTCCATAATCAGTGCCTGAAGTGACTTGGGATTGGCCTAACAATGTCTCATTACTAGTGTATGGGCTTACTTTTTTCCTAGAGATAATGCAATTCGTCAAGGAGAGCTGACGAGGGAGGAAATGAGAGTGCTAGAGAACGAGGAGCGGGGGTGGAGCGAGCAGAGGAGGACAAAAACACTTATTAATTTGCAAGAAATGGAATTAGCAGCGGGGAGTTAGAAGCAGCAGAGTTTCTAATTTTACCCCTGCCCCCATGTGTCGATGGTAAATGGAGATTTGTCACACTCCACTTAGCTGACTCCCCAGCCTGATGAGCTGTCTCTCCTGGAGGAACTCTAGTCTCCAACATTACCCACAATGCCAGCTTCCACATCACTGCCACAACCCCACAGTGGTGGGAGAGTGGGTGGAGGTGGCAGCGGATTTAAAATTCACTGGTGATGGTGTAAGAGGAGAGGATTATGACTTGTAAATTTATGGAATTCATATCTTGTATAACCTAGGTGGCTGGTATATCTGTTATAATTTAGGATGAAATAGCAGTGGACCCAGAAGCTGAATCGAACAAGCCAATTAATGAACGAAAAGCACGAACCAACAACACAAATAGTAACCAAGGACGCTCCACCGGAGGACACAAAGTAGCAAACAAAACTAAAGGCACAAGCTAAACAGAAAGCGCTCCAACGGAGGAAGGAAGTAACGGAAGGCGGACCCAGCAACCTGCCAGGGTCGAAACGGGAGGCTCTCTGCTGATGAATAGCTAGCAAACTGATGTAGCCTCCTTAACCAATCATTAACCACAGTAACGCACATCCATTGGCTAAGCGCCTGTGTTGGGCTGATCTCAGGTGAACAGGGGTTAACAGGGAATGGATTCATGGAAGTTTGTTTAAGGTTTTAAATGTCTGATTTATTGTTGTGGTTTCTTTTTAGCAGCGGTACTGATAGATGGACAGACATGAATCTATAAGCACACAGCATTGATCTGTAGAGCACTAAGCACGATAAACAGCATGCTGTTAAATACAAGCACTGATCAATAACACACGCGCGCACGTGCGCACAGTCTCTAGGTGGGAGCATCCAGGAGGACACAGCTCCTCACCCTCGGCCTGTCCTGCAGCTTCTCTTTGTGGGACTCCGTCCCTCTGAGTTCAGAGGGCAGCGTTAGCGATGTGGCTGATCTACACGCTGCCTCTGCTGCAGGCTCAGCCTCTTCACCAGCACAGATAAAGAGAGCTTCGTTACTGCAGCCTCACTGTAGGCTGATCTAGTCTCCATTTCTATTATAGCCATGTTTTTTGCTTTCTCGCGAGCTGCTGCTGCTGTGTGGCGTGTAGCTAGCGCCCCACCTGACGGGCAAAAGTTGGTGAAATACCCATGCAGGTGACAAAGAGCCAGTCAGTTTAGATTAAAGTAATATTTTGACAGTTTTTTTAGGAACATTTTATAGATTGACCCTGATTCAGTGGAAGATAACGTTGCACATGTTGACTAAGGCTAGGCTAACATTAGCTTATAGCTTGGTTAAAACTGTTGTGATGGAAAGTAAGGTTCTTTGCTTATTTGACAGGATGACAAAGACACCCCTCAGTGATTAAAGCAACACACACACACACACACACACACACACACACAGTGCCAGCAGCTTTCGCTTGGCGATAAGGATCCCAATGTGTCTGACAGCGAGGATGACTGCAGACTAGTGTGAGGGAATTAAAGGGATTACGGGGTTATAGAGTAGTGTGATAGCCTCTGGGATGACGGGGGATTAGCCCGATTATCTCTCCCTCTCTGTCTCTCTCAGCCGAACAGACCGGTGTGAAGTCTGAAAGCTGCCAGATGTGCCATCTTGACATCGCCAAACACCCTGAAGGAAGTGGAAAAAAGGAGGAAGCAGGAAAGGAACAGTGACAGTAAATAATTGGAAAACAGGTATAAAGGTTATAAAGACAGCCAGTAAAAACTGGGTGCGGAGGGTTATCAGAGAGAGAAATGAGAGGAAATTGCGTGTGGGAGCGATGGACAGGGTGATGATAGTGGAGGGAGAGAAGGAAGAGGGATGAGATAGAAGACGGTATTCCCTGCTGGCCCGGCTTCATTCTTATTCCCTCCAGTGCACACCGACTCTCCGCTCAGCTTAATATGGGATTTCATGGGGGTGGTGCTTCGACCAGCTTTACATTTAAATTTGCATGTCTGCCGCTGGTTTTGGTCTGCACTGGGGGCGCCTGCAGGTGTCCAGCCAGCTGCAGGAGGACTCTGGGGCCACCCTCCGTCCTGCTGGAAACTTGACCTTTACTGCTTGCAGAAAATCAGTGGAAAAGCAGCCGCGTACGGAGTCAGTGCAACAACCACGTTAATCAGATCATCCTGGACCCCAGAAGGGTCATGAGATGCAAACACAATGTGTGCGTTCATTCATGTGAGGGATAAAAATACTTAGCGTAAATGTTTATTAAGGCCTTGAAGTCACACCAAAATGTGTGACAGATATTTTAATGTCCACCCGGTTGACGGGGGAATTTCCAAGAAACAAGCAGAACCTGTGTGAAAAGCTGTCACACATGCCTTATCTGTGTGTGTGTGTGTGTGTGTGTGTGTGTGTGTGTGTGTGTGTGTGTGTGTGTGTGTGTGTGTGTGTGTGTGTGTGTGAGCACATGTCATGCTCAGCTCAAACTGCTGGACTGTGTTGCAGACGTGTGTTTGAGTCACGAGAGCCGAGCAGAGCTGAGGGGAACTAATGACTGATGGTTATCGCAGAGACGGCAATTAAGATAAAGTGAGTCCACATGCTGCACGTTACGCTGACATACTGAGGCAATTATGGCCCGAATCAGGAAAGGACACTTATCGAATTTCACTTCAATTGCGTCGTTACCAACAGGTGAGTATTAATAGACCTAAAATAGAATACACACAATAGCCGCCCTTTTTCACAGTTACTCTGATGGGGACATTTCTGGTCTGGCTGTCGCCATGGAGCCAGTGTGTAGCGACAAGCTATCAGCTGCGATGCTAGAAATGTCTCGCCAAAATTTAGATGTGTGCAGAATCCCAGACTGAGCGTGGAGGCCTGAAACGTAGGGTGGCTATCTGATGGAGATGAAGGTGCACCTCCACCTCTCACATCATCCTCCATCCAGCTGCTGATCCAGCTGCAGAGGGGCGGCCTGGTGCGCTCCGGTGCCCACGTCTCTGCAGCCATAGCAGGATGCTGTGTAACTGTCAGGCAACCTGGACAGGCGTAAGAACAACGACACGTCTGAAAGGGGAAAAACTGCAGTCAGGTTGGCTTCATCAGCTTTAACATCAGAGCAGGAACATTATGTAGATTTCTTGCGCTCAGCAAAGATGATCAAAGAAAGGATAAAAAAGGATCAAAGGCCTGGCGGAATCAGATTTACTGAGAGGACGTATGACTGTTCACACACACTGCCACCACCGCCTGCACAGACGCACGGAGGGAAGTTTTGTGAGGCGAGCCTTCCAGTCAGTGGCCTCTTGTGTGTCTAAAAATTCCCCTGAGGTGCACGCTGCACTTTCCTCACCGAGCGCCTGGTAGAAGTGTGTGAAGTGGTCCCACGGTATCACTTATGTTTTGAGGCCCTTTGTTTTTGCTCTCGACACGGCTGTTGTGTCACAACCGCAGGCCTAAATCTGCTGACAGGGAAACTGAACCGTTATGTCTGATACAGCAGCCCACAAACCCAAAACCCACAAGCAGCAGTCTTTAGAACCCCAGGTGGCTCCGCCCACATCTGCGCTCGCGTCTGCACCGTCCCCGTGCAGGCCTACACACACGTTTTAGACCACCTTTAGCCCCGATGCACCCTCCAATTACAGCTAATGGCTGCTGAGCAGATGTAAAGTGTTTTTATCTGTTTTTGCCGTGCGTGCTCGTGTTAAAGTGCGTCTTTCGGTCCGGATGTCGGATGCAGAAACTGTAACACCACATGCAGTTGTGGGTTACTGTATTCTCTGGCGGCTCGCATCTACACAGGATGTGTCGTCAGAGCTGCTGGGAAGGCTTTTTTTTCTTTTTCACAGTGAAGTGGATAGATTGTTTCCGTGCAGTTTGTTCGTGCATGTGTGTGTGAGCGAGTCTGCACTGTAAACAATTTGCCTCTGCCCTCAAACCATGGCTGACAGCGCTGCCGTGCATGTGAGCACGCGCACTGGCTACGTGCAGTGTGCTTTTTTTCTCCTCCTTTCCTCCATGGGTTATTGGGTATTCTGGGTTGTCATGGCAACTAGTGACAATGATTCCTCTCTTTCTTCACAGAGGAAGAAGAAGTGTGATGCAAATGGTCTCTCCCCTTCATGCAGGAAGGGCTTATCAACATAACTGAAACCAAAGTCAAACAGTTCTTCATCTTTTTTGTTCTTGATAATCACGCATGACTTTCTGAAAGCATCAGGCTGTGTTTTTGTTTTTGTTTTTATGTGGAGGCGTTGTTGCCTTCTGGACGTCCTGGGAATCCACCTTCCTCTGCTGACGGAGCCGCTCAGTTAGCAGGAACGTGCTGCTTGTCTGTCGCTCTTTATTCCACATGATTTCTCTTTCCTGCACAGACACATGTTCTTCCAACATGTGTCTGCTGCATGTTTGCCCTCCTCTGACCCAAATACAACACAGCCATTATCTTTGCATTGCTCTGTTTGTTTTGCTTAGAGTATTGGAGCTGATAAGTCAGAGTGGAAGCAGATGAGATGTCTTATCTTCCCACCGTGAAATCCTGCAGTTCTGTCTCTCTGTCACTCACACACACACACACATACATGCACGCCTCAGTGAACATGATGTTTTTCACATCAACACTACTTACTCTTGGTGTTTTTGCGTGTGTGCTGCTTTTCTGCCTGGTGTCTGGTTGAAGCTAACCTGGCTGGAGCTGTGAGTCTGCAGCCGCTACGTAAGCAGGGATCGATCCCAAACTAAATGAGGCAAAGCCATTATGAGCTCGGTGATTTGTTTAACACAGCAGGAAGGGTCCAGGTTCCAGTCTTTCTGCACGCATCTGCAGACTTCTCCCAGTCTCTGTGTGGCTTTTCTCAGTTCCCCCAAACATGCACATTAGCTTGATTAGAGACTCCAAATTGTCCCCAGGTGTGAGTGTGAGAGTGAATGGTGTGTGTTTGACCTGTCCAGGCAGCATTCCTGCCTCTCCAGCAGCCCCATGACCCTCATTAGTAATAAGCAGCAATTAACAGAAGATGGATGGGTCTGAAAACAAGAAAAAACCTCAAGATATTTCATCAACAGAACTGAGGTTTTTAGATGTTTAATCAATGGCTGCGGCTTAATGTGAGTAATAAATATTGAACTGCAGCTAAATGAACAGATGCTTGTTGTGATGATGCATTTGTTGGACAAGTTAGAGCATCCAAATCAATTCACATGGCGATGAGAGTGAGGACAGACAGCAGAAAGCCCAGGTTCTGGCCTGAACCTTGCAAGCGAGCGCAAACATCACTTTTCCTTTGGCCTTTCCTTTGAATTTATGCTAACATGTTTATATAACTAAGTAAGGCCAAATGTGATGTTTAACAAAGAGCAACAAATGTAATGAAGAAAAAACCAAAGTCAGGAAGAAGTTTGTAGAAAATAGGATCCCCCTACACAGTTGCATAACTGTGACCTACAAACACTACAACCAAGACGGGGAACGATGGTGGGATGGAAACTCGCACGTCTGTGGGTGTGTGCATGTGCATCGACGTTCCAGATGACACACAAGCTTTCAAAAGTGTAAACTAGTGCAGTGTGTGTGTGTGTGCGTGTGCACCTGAGAGGGGTTTTTTGCAAGCAGAGCTGTAGGGAACGCGTCGATAGCACATTGTTTTGCCGAGGTGCTCGCCCACAATCCCGCAATGACAATTTCATGGCTAAGTTGTCAGCATGGATGCATTAGAGGGATTGTTCAGCGTATTGTTTTCTGATCAAGATGGATTACTCATCACCAGCCGCTTGCGGAGGCCTGGCTTTGGAGTTATGGGATCATGTTGATGCATTTGACTGAGTGGTGAGGCTGAGAGATTTTAGATTGAGATCTCCGTGCCTTATTGAATTTCTCAGGGGTGAATCAAATTATTTTTCCACTGCAGAGCTGTGGGCTCTGCTGGATAAATGGATAGCGTCCTCGCAGCTTTCAGGCAGCGCCCGTGTCTTCAGACAGCTAATGCTCATCTGTTTCACATTCCTCCATCTTTACATTTGGAGCCTTCCTTTCGTTGAAATCCTTTCCTTCTGCACGCACGCAGTTGCCACAGCCCGGGAGATGGAGAGCAAATTGAGCCTTAAATCCAAACATGTGACATCAGAAGACCAAATGGCAGCGCTGACAGGCTCCGGACCACCCACAAGCTCTGCGGCTTCCCTCCAGCTGAATGTGGACTGAATTAGATGCTGCCTCAAACCGTCACCCCAAAACATTTATTGACCACAGGAGAACCAGGCTGACATCTCCTTTTGACGTCCAAAGTTTCCTCCTAACTGCATCTTTGTCTGTAACATGTAGTTTGCACGTGTGTGAAGTACAAATGCTTAATTCTAAAACAAACGACACATGTCACAACGCACGTCAACAGCTCTTAGAGGGACCAACCACTCACAGGACACGGAACTAGCCTCCCACACAAACACTCACTCTGCTTTGGTGGAAAATTACCAGGCTGCCGTGCACACCCGGGTGCTGGGGGGAGCCCTGCAGAGAGGGAACGGACTGTTGGTGGTGTCCTGCTGCCTGGACCAGAGCAGAGCTGTGGTGAGGCCTGAAGAGGTCTGGCCCTGGTCTGCAGAGCCACACAGCAGGTGGGGTGTGTGTGTGCGTGCGTGCGTGCGTGCGTGCAGCATGGGCTTGGGGCTGTGCTTCAGAGGTGCTTGACAGATCCTGCATGTGAGGACTGTGGTCCGTTTTGCCGGTCTGGTGTGTGTCTCTGGGCTGAGCGATGCTCTGCGTTGGCTCTAGGGGTGTAATATTAAAACTCTGCTCTGACCCACAGCCGTGTTTCAGCAGAGGTGAGTGTGCAGCCCTCGGCCTTTGGCCAGCCCCCAGAAGATCCTCCCAACAGAAAATGCATCACCATATAAACCCAGGAGCAGCTCCTCGGTCCACGCTGTCTGCACACAGCCGGTAACGCATCCTTATGGCAGCTATTTGCCGCACTTTGCCCTGAAGGCTCTCCCCCAATAATAGTGTTTGCAACAGCAGTATTGATTTTAATAGCGGTTGTCGCCGCAGCTGTTGTCCTGCCCAGCCTGCTTTTATGAGCAGCCATAAAATAACACAGAGGAGATGGCCTGGACACTTTCCATGTATTACAATCAGGATTTATAAATTGGCCCATTACCCACCTTTCCACTGGTTACTCTTGGAACATTAGCAATTATTTCCACATGGGTCGCACTCATAAAACCAATAATGTGCTGATTTAAAGCTGCGGTAGACGGGCTGGGCCGCGGGCTCCCACAGCAGCCTGACCTGGACGTGTCCAGGTCAGGCTGCTGCTAGCAGAGCTTCACAGGACAAATCGCTCCTGGGTTTGTCTGAGGAGAAATTGAGGGAGATAGAGTGAGCGACACTGAGGAAGAGGAGTGGGATCATCCGGGTGCACGTGTGGGTGTGTGCTTGACTGCAGCAGAGAGCCTCTGGAGGCATGTGCCCGTAAGTGCTGTGTGTTTGTAGGTGTTGACGTTTGCCTCCTGCAGCTGAACGCCTGCTCATCCTCATGGATCCGCTCATTTCTCAGCCTTGTAATTAGCCCGAAATGTTCCAATACTGCTGAAATAACAGGACGCAGACTCCACAGCAGGCGTGACGTGGTGTCCCAGTAGCAAACGATGCAGAACTATTTGTTTTCAGGCACCAACCAACCATTTGAGTGCAGTGATTGCTATTAGGGTAAATCTGCCCTGTGATCAGCTTACGTTTCCAACTGTTGTAAACAGGAAACCGTCTCAGGCCCTGCCTGATTGAAAACATTGATTAAAGCTCGGCTCCACGATGAGTTGCATTTATTTTTGCACGTTCTGTTTTGTGTTGGGGCGTGCAGTTGTGTGCGAGTGCAGATGTCTGAAGGACGGAGGCGGTTTTCCAGTCAGAGCGTGTTTATGGAGATGGATTACTACAAGAGGTGGTGGGAGGTGGGAGGCCTGAAGCCCTGCAGCCTGCCCACCACCCATCAGCCCATTACTGCCCCCTTGGTGCAGGAGACTTGGAGAGCGAGTGAGGGCGGAGGGATGGGAGGAATAAAAGAGATTCAGGGCGGACAATGAAAGCGAGGAGGGGTGGAGGGGAGGAGGAATGATGGAGGAAGACCATCAAAACAGTCTGTTACCCAGGAGAGAGAAAAGAGGGCATTTATACAAGAATTCCAGCAAACAGGTGATGGTGCAACCAGATGGTGACCTGCCCGCCCAGAGAGGACAATCAGCCGTGCACACTTTTCCAGAGGAATCTAGAGGAGTTGTACTGACAGAGGTTGGTCGTGGGTAGAAGAGCAGCCATCTTATCTGTGCTCAGTGTGAAAAGCTGCGCTGGAGCAGAGCGAGTGTGTGCAGACAGCTTCTCTGCTCATGAAAACCTCCTCTGGGGACCGTTTGAAGATGGTGGGGACTCGTATGACTCTCTCTCTCTCTCTCTCCTCGTTATGTGGGAACGTAGAGACAATCACATTAAGCACTTAGCACCATGGCACATTTACTCATGATAGGTTGAGGCAGCACGCCAGTAAACAGAACACAGAACCGTTCACGACACACACTTACACACACATAAACACACTCTTTCACACAGTGTGGTCCAGCCTGTAGTTTCCGAGCCTGTAATGAGGCCTCAGAGAAGGTCTACCAGAAAGGCTGAAGGAGTCAGCCAGGGCGGCCTGCGGTCCCATTCAGACAACCGCCTCGCCTCCGCCAGTTCGCCAGGCTTCAGCGTTCAGTCGCTGGGTGGGATGGACAGGGGAGCTAAGCCGCCGAGCAGAGGGCGGAGGTTCCAGGTCCTCTAGATGTGGCCGGTGCGGGACACCGAGCAGGGCCGTGGCTTATTTGGTGCCACAGAAAGGCAAAGGCAGCCCTTCCTGTCCTCGCTGCCCCTCATCCTGCTCTGCTGGCCTGCAGCTGACCACAGACAGACGGGACACTGTGAAAACCAGCGTCTGTGGAGGAAACTTCACAAATGTCCTGTTTACTCCCCTCTGCCAGAGCAGCAAACACTTGGAAAGGCTTTCAAAGTGCAGCTCCGACTATTAACAGATGTGGATTCCTCTCACTTTCCACTGGCAGACAGACCCCAGCAAACATGCAAACATGTCAGCGGAGGCTCGCTGCACCACCGTGGCGTCCACACACACACACACACACACACACGCACACCAGCCACCACAATGAGCTGGCAGGCCCAGCAGCAGGCTGAGCATCTCGCCTGTTTACTCCACAGCAGGTCAGCCCTGGCTTTCCACCACTCCCTGTCTGTCCGTCTGCCCGTCTGTCTGCAGGTCACAGCTGGAAATGTCACAGGGCTCAGAGGTCAGCGCAGGGTTGACCTCAGCACGGCCATCTTTAACCACGTCCTGTCCGCTTGAGATGAGCTGGTTGCTGCTGTTGACAGACGTCCAGCAGGTTCCGTCGGCCCGCTCGTCCTCCAGCAGGGACCTGCTCTCTGCTAGCAGGCAGTGTAAGTCCAGCTACAGCGCTGCAGAACAGAATCTGCTGTCTTATTGAAGCAATTAGCCTTCCTCAACCTTTAATCTCCATCACCTCCCCCGCCTGGCCAGATGAATCTGCCCCAGCCTGCCTCCAAATGCTCAATTATGCCTGTCACATGAAAACGGAGCCAATTTCCTCCCTCCCTCCTTGTCGACTGCTTTGTCTTTCGTCTTGGCTCGGACTATAATTGCTCTTTTTATGATAACCCGAAGCAGACAGACCCAAATCAAGAGCGAGCAGAGCCGCCGGCGCCCTGTGTTTCCAGCTTAATTGATGACCACCAAGTAAAGTTTGGACCGTCAGAGCTGCGTCCTGAAGCTTCTGAAGGGCGTCACTGGCCCGTTTGTGTAATGTTACGGTGTAAGCTAGCTTTTGTCTAAATCTCTGAACAGTTTTATCCACATAGTAATCTGCAGGAGTGTAATTTAAAGATGCCTGTTTGCCATCGTAAACAAAGCATTTACAGCTCCTGCGGTGGCACTCAACAAATTTGCCGTGTGAGTCAGAGCCAGCCGGGGCGCAGGGCTGACAGGCGCAGGTGCAGATGCAGCCCAGCAGCAGGTATCCAGCCGGGGGCCAGAGCCCCCAGCCGTGACCCGGGAGAGGAGAGCGCCGTGCCCTTCCGCCGCTCGCCGCTCTCGTCCCGGGCTCTGGCAAGCCAAGCCCAATGTTAAGTGGCTTTTTGAGTTTATCCAGCGAGGTCAGAGGGAAAATAAAAACATCACGCGAGAGCTGCAATTACAGCCCTCGAACATGACAAGCGTCTGTTTTTGTGCTTCTGACTGAGGGCCCAGTTTTAATGGCCGGTTCTGGCTGCAAGGTAAACAAACAGTCACAGCGTTAGCATAATCCCTGTCTGCAAGTGCTAGCCAGTCTGAGGAGGCAAGGCGGCCAGAAACGCTGGGCTGCAGCGGCGGTTTTGGCGGCGGCGTAAATGACGGCGTGCAGCCGAGCCGTGGCGGGCCGAGCCCAGCGGGCGGTGCACGCCACGCTCGCCCTCGCCCGTCTCAGACACGCTGGCCCAACTCTTGCAGGCTGCTTGACTGCAGCGTTCGTGCGAAGAGCCGAAATGCACGTTCACAGACACCCGTGCACTCGCTTGGGTGGGCTGTGCCCTTTCCCACAGGTGTCCAGGAGGCAGCCAGCAATCAGCCTGGCCGCTGGCAGCAGCCGGCAAACCCGCTGAGCTCATCCCCAGACTACCAATCTCTGAAATGATTGCTTCCAAGTCCTGTGGGCGAATTTACGCTGAGGGGGGGGACTCATTATACAGCACAAGAACCCCATCAGTCTCTGCAGACCCCCGCAGGCCCGTCCAGACCTGGCCTGTCCAGGCAGAAAGTCCTCCAGCCAGGCTTCCTCTTTGATTGACAGCCTGTTGAAAGTGATGCTGATCAGCTGAAGTACATGGTGTGTTTGTGTGTGTGTGTGTGTGTGTGTGTGTGTGTTTGTGTGTGTGATTACACATTAGGCTTGACATGGCCACTTGTTACTTTTAACGGTGGATCCGTTCACACACTCGCTGCGTTAGACCGGTGAAATGGATCCCATGGCGTCAGCAGAGCAGCAGGTAGGTGTGATGGTGGTTCAGAGGAGGTTCTGGTCTGTCTGCTGACACGGGTCTGAACTCCAGCAGCAGATAGCAGACGCTGAGCTCATCTGTGCTCAGGCTTCCATCCCTGCTGCCTGGCTCAGGCTGAAGTCATCCCTCATTCCTCGTCTCCTGGTCCCCTCCTGGCCTTGGTGCTTCCTGTCGCTGTTTTTCAGCTGCTCGGGCTCCCAGCAGCACTCACAATTAACAGTTTTACTCACTGGTGGTTATTATGTAGACGTTCAGAGCAGAAAAACACAAACATGCACAAATGCACGCTGAGGGATACACACCGCACACCCACACACCTGCTGCTCGTCCTCAGCAGCCCCTCCTGTTAATGGATGGGCGTCTAATTACTACCCTCACACTGGGACTATTTTCTCTGCGCTCGTCTCCCAGGACGTGTGTGTGGCGTTAGCGCGGGTGCGAGTGTGTGTCTGAGTCTGGGGCTTATCTGCTGTCAGCTCAAACTGGCTGCTCATTAGCAGACTTTCTCTTTCTCCTCGTCGGGGGGGGTGAAGCAGTCTCTTAAACACCGCGCTGAGCACAAAGACGAGCAGCGCGGCTCCGCACGTGTGTTTATTTTAAGGTGTGGTTGGATTCCTCCACCTCGCTAAGAGCTGGAGAAGCAGGCAGGAGCCGACTGCAGGTCCTCTAAAAGCAGGAAACCAGCAGGCAGACACGGTTCTTCATCCAACCACCAAACTGGTTAAAAATACCAACAAGGAAACGTGAACTACTGTCTCACCTCCGCTGCACTCACTTCTGCCTGCACATCTCTCTCTCTCTCTCTCACACACACACACACACACACACACACACACACACACACACACACACACGCGCGCACAGAAAGGCCGTGTTGTTGTGGCTGAGCTGTTGCAGGTCTGGTTTTGACACGTCTGTGTTTGTGACGCAGAGGCGTGCTAGCTTGCGCTGCAGTGACCTGACCCGGCGCTTCCTGTGTGTTTCCATCCCCTGCGGCTGTCACACTCCAGGTCTAAGTGGAGCACAGAGGAGTAGACGGGTCTTCAGAGGACGGACGGCTGCTGAGACGACTGCAGCTCACAAACAAAGGCCAGCTGCTCCTCTCAGGTGCTGCGGTGATGGGGGCCTGCTAACAGGCTCCTCACCCCCGGGGCCTCATTAGTCCTCCGTCCACTGGAGCGCTAATCAGCCTCACGCGCTGAAAACACTGATTACGTTTGCCTGAATGCTTCTCTTTTGGTTCGTTTTGTCAAAACAAAAAGTGCTTTTGCGCTTCCGTCCTAATCAAAGCAAAACAAACCCAGTCAAAATGCAAGGACTGCGTTTCCCAGAATGCTTTAGTTCATTTTAGAAACCTGCCAGCTTCACCCCAGAATAGCAGACATGGGCCAGTCTGTTCAGCGGGTGGTGGGGGTGTTAGGACGGGTTTGTCTCTCTGACTCCGTCCACAGCTCGCTGTGGACCGCTAAGGCAGAGGATGGGCGGACCTGCACCCCCATGGAGCCCCGGGCAGCCCGACTGCTCAGCCAAGTCAAAGATCTTTGCCTGACACGCTGTCCTGGGGGGCCAGGCCGTCCTGGGGGGCCAGAGCAGAGGCAGACTGTCCAGCAGAAACTCACGCGCATCATCCTTGACCGCTCCGTGTGCGTGCATGCGTGCGTGTTTCTGTTTGAAGGTCACGTGTACGCCCAGTTTGTTGGAGCATCAGTGGTGTTTCCATGTCAGCTGGGTCAGACGTTCTGATGCTCATAAATTGTGAGCTCAGCTGAGTCGGTAGCTGCTTGACTGGAGACGTCTGTTAGAAACAATCGTTTGTGTTTGTTGTTAAGGTGTGTTTTTGTGTCAAAGTGTGTGTGTGTGTGTGTGTGTGCGTCTGTGAGGCATCCTTGGGCCTGTTACCAACTGGAACAGTTTGTCAGATTGAGCGACCTTCAGCTGTCAGGCCCAGAAGTTCAGTGGACTCTGTGTGTTTGTGTGTGTGTGTGTGTGTGTGTGAGAGAGAGAGAGAGAGAAGTGTAATATGTGATTGTATGGTCATGGATGTGTGCGATTGTGTGTGTTAATATGGGTGAATGCCTATATGTCTGTGGTTGTATGCCTGGGTGCTACCCGTGTGTGTGTGTGTGTGTGTGTGTGTGTGTGTGTGTGTGTGTGTGCGCAAATCTCCAAGGGCAGCAATCCATCTTGACAGTGTGTGTAGCCACATCACATCACTGTCATCCCCCCCTGATATGGACGAGTGATGGAAGGAGCCCAGAGAGAGCGAGAGAATGACAGATCACATTGAGCTCATTGTGGGGAAAAGAGCTGTGACACACTTTTGTGCACAGCAAGCAGAGGCCAGTGTGTGTGTGTGTGTGTTTGTGTGTGTGTGTGTGTGTGTGTGTCTGTGTGTGTGCGCCAGTCGAGGCGGAATAAAAATCCGTGTGTATTCCTGTGTGTAGACAATTAGCAGCAGGCGACGTCCTTTAGTGGGACGGGTGGAGGAGGTGTTGGTAGCGGTGTGATGTTGAATGGAGTCTCCACCAGCCGGTGACCTGCAGGGTGCTGAGCTCCACCCTCGCCATGCAGCTGTGCCACAGCTGGTTAGGCCCACCATGCTAAAGCCCTGCTGTTAGCATTAGCATTAGCAGGGGGCTGTCGGGCCGGTGCAGGTCTGGCGGCAGCAGGGTGGCTGCTCTCCGCCTTCCTGCAGGGTTGAAGCTTCCACCTCTCAGAGGAAAGTGACTCACGGTTTAGCATCGTGAGGACATCTGAGGGGAAGTTAGCAAACTGTACGTTGCTTCAGCGCTCCGGAGGCTGAAGCTAACCGTTTCTGTCACAGCAGGATTGTTTTCTCATCATCGCTCCAGACTTTCTGTCGGAACAAATTGCCCATGAATGGTCCAGCCGCGCTGATATGAACCCCTGTGTAATGTTTAGAGGTTCCTATTTCCCAAATGTGATGTTTGGCCTGGCTGGCGCAGCGCTCCACGCCAGAAAAGCCTCATTTCAGAGTAATGGTTTAGAAAAGTTGTGTGAGGTAAACGTTCATGACTTCATTTCCTGCCGGTGTGTCACTCAGCTGTGGATGCAATCAGCTGCTCAAAGGCTGCCTGTCAGCAGCGCTGGGAGCAGCTAGCTGAGGCTGAGGAGGCCTCCTGGCTCCTCAGCCTCCTGCTGACTGCTGTCCAGAGCGTCTCTGCGTCCCTCGTCCAACCCTTTCATGTGTTGGCTGCTGGAGACGCGTGAGGAAAATCCTCCTCTCGCTCCGGTTTGAACCTTTGCACAAAATGTGGAGCCCAGATGGGGCCTGGGGGGGGGGACCGGCCCCTGACAGGCCCCTGACAGGCTGGGCTGCTGACCGCGCTTCACAAGCTGGATTCAAAGGGAAAAAGGCAGATTTCTGTCCAGGGAGGCTCCGTGTAGAGTTTAATCAGACTGCACCAGCGCCTCCTCAGGTGCTTCCAGGCCTCCTGGGAAACGTGCATGTGAAGCTAGCGCTCGGGGCCGGAGCGTCGCCATCGCAGCCACTGATCGATCGCTTCCCTTCGTTTGTCTGGAGTGTGCAGTCGCCCTGTGTGTGTCACGGAGACGCTGGCGGCTGCGGCGCCCACCACCCCCAGGGGTGAGGTCAGAGGTCAGATCCTTAAACTGGGGGCTGGATGCTGGAAGTGGGTCTGGACTAGACACCAGCGGCGGTGCTGGTGTTCAGCCTTCAGGCTGAGCAGGAGAGCCTCTTCCACACACACACACACACACAGAGGCTAAAGTGGATGTTTTTTCCTCAACAACTGAAGCTTCCAGACGTGTGATTGTGCGCCTGCAGGGACGGACAGCCTTTGGTGTTTGCACCGTGGGCGGGGGGCTCTGCAGAGGCCTGCTGCACGCCACCACCACAGAGGTGCACGCAGGCTTCTCCGTCCCCCTGACAAGCACAAACATGCACGACTGCTGCTCCCCCACCTGTTTCAGCTCCATGTGAGGAAATGTGGATAACGGAGTCAAAGCTGTGGAAGGTGACATTCAGTCATCCAGCTCCTCCTCCACCTCAGCTGGCCCCGCAGCTCCGTCAGCATCCTTTAAGCTCATTAACATCCTGATGCTGTGCTCAGGTGGAGATTTACCTGCCTCCACCTGTCTGAGCCGGACAGTTGTGGCCGTTAGCCTCCAGCTGGGGGGGGCGTGGCGCTGGCATCTGTGAGGACGTGAGCGCGCTCCACCCTCTGAAGGTTTGGGACCTGGCGGAGGCGGCGAGGCTCCTGAGAGGCGCTGCAGCCGGGCTGGAGAGCCTGTTTGTGGAGGATGCTGCACGGAGCAGGGCCGGAGCGCACGGAGCAGGGCCGGAGCGCACGGAGCAGGGCCGGAGCGCACGGAGCAGGGCCGGAGCGCACGGAGCAGGGCCGGGGTGCATGGAGCAGGGCCGGGGCGCACGCTCCTGCAGCTGCTGACGCTGCCTCGGCTCTGGTCTTCCTGGGCTCCCAGACGCAGCGCTTCAAGCAGACGCGCTGTCATTCACTAACGAGCACTTGAAGCGTGCACGCTACCAAGGAGAGCCAGGTGCTCCCCAGACCCCAATTAATGAGAGAGGTGAGGAGAGGCTCCTCTTGACTCTGCTTCAGACGGCTTAATTGTAAAATTCACACGGCCCCTCTGGCAACCGTCTCCTTGCCTGACGTCTGTGATGGAGCTAACGGCTCCCAGCCTGTCCAGGCTGCTCCAGCAACAGGCGGCCAACCAGAGGACGCCCATGCCTGTCTGGACGTCTGTCTCAGCAGGCGTCCTCTGACCACCACGCTGTGATGCTGCCTGGCTGTCTGGGCAGCTGTGAGGAAGCTGAATATGTCCATCCTGCTGACCAGCTCTTGACATGCACTTTATTTGTCAGATGGCGCTAATAAGTGCACGATGAATAACACAATAGTCTGATGAATGGCTGAAAGAAAGAGGAGAAACAGTCTGGACTGTTGCCCCCGAAACACAGTTTAACACCGGCTTAGATTCAGTTAGATAAGCGAGGGTGGAGGAACAGGAGGAGAGCTCTGGGGGTGAGCTTCTGGTCCAGGCAGAGACCTCAGCCAGGCCCTGGGTCTGGGTGTGTGTGTGTGTGTGTGTGTTCCTCTGCAGAGTGAGGGCAGCGGTACATTAACGGTGACGTGCACTCACCAGGTCCCTCTGGCTGATTAGCATCATATCAGCTCTGAAGGGGCTGCAGCTAAATGCATCTTCTGCATGAATAATGGAAATAAGGGAGGCGTGGACGTGCGCGTCCCCCTCCGTGCGTTGGGCGGCGCCTCCTCTGATGTGCACGTCCTTAAAAGCATTTCCAGCGAGCGTGCACCGAGGTGGGCCAGCAAGAGCGGCGACAAATTATGAACAACTCATTACACCGAGGTGGCAAAACACAATCAGGGAGAGGCGGAGCTGGGCGGAGGACGGGGGTGCTGACGGCTGCCTGGAAGTCCAGCTGAAGTAGGCTACCATCAACCCCCCCCCCCCCCCAAGAGCCAAAGCCTGTTAATAGTTGATGGCACCGTCCCCCTTTAGAAGAGTTTCCTGCTGTTAATAGAGGACGCAGGCTGAAGTAGCCGCTGACTGCATCACTGATGGAATTCTCACCTGTAAAATACAAACACACTTTCATTTAAATGTGCTGGAGCCTTCAGAGGCGGATCAGTATTAACGGAGGCGGCAGCGCTCCATTCTTCAGCGTTTTAAGCCTCCCTGAGTGGCTGCTTCTGCTAACCACCTGATTTCTGCAGTGACAGCCTGGTTTCACTGAGCATCTCCACTTGGATCAGACCTGCTTATCCGGCCTGCGTCGTGTTGTCGGCCGTCGGGGCGCTGCGGCGTGAAGCAGAGCAGCTTTGTGGGCCGGCGCCTCTCCCCGGTGGCATTATCAGATCCCCGTGGCTAAACTCCTCACTTTACTTAACATCCCTGTCAGCAGCTGCTCTGGGCTCAGCTCTCACCGCTGCTATTCTAATCAGCCGCTGCCTGGCCCCGGGGCAGCTGCTGTCTGCGTTGTTGGGACTTGTGCTAACAACGCTGCTGCCTGTTTACTTTCAGGCCAAAACTCTAAATCCCTCAACTAGCCAGCGTTACTCTCCGTCTCACTTCTCATGTGGATAATCAAGCGTGACTCCAACTTCCACCTGTTAACGACTCTCACTTACATTTTGAGGTAATAAAACTCTTCTCTTCCGTACGATGCTAAATACTTGGCTAGCCAGCTTCCTCTTTGTTCTCCAAAGCTGCGTCTGCAGCCACCCTCCTCCTGTGCAGCCCGCAGGCCAGTGCAGTCTGAGGGCTGCCTATTTTAGGTTTGTGGATTCACGGTTGTGAGTTGGCACTTTGAGCCTAGCGTAGCACAGGATAGCGTTGAGCCTTGCGTAGCTCGGGTTAGCGTTGAGCCTTTCGTAGCACGGGTTAGCGTTGAGCCTAATGTAGCACGGGTTAGCGTTGAGCCTAATGTAGCACGGGTTAGCGTTGAGCCTAATGTAGCACGGGTTAGCGTCGAGCCTTGCATAGATTGGGTTAGCGTTGAGCTGCTGTAATGAAGACTTCAGCGCTGGAGCATGGATGGATCAGCATCGTAGGGATCATACAGTGAGCGTGATGCGGGCGGCGTCCCTCCTCCACGTGCGCGTTAGCCGGAGCTCCGAGTGTGGGGAAACCTGATAGCCGGATGGCGGCACTCGGCGTGCTGGAGGGTGAGTGGCGATAACGCTAACAAGCGTTGCTTAAGTGGACATCTTGAGGATGTTAACACCGGTTGGTGTGTGTGAGTTGGGGACACGTGGAGCAGAAGTGGTGCTGAGAGCAGCTCACAGCAGAGCGCGACTCAAACTCCCATAATGCCCCCTGACTTCCTCTATTTGTGACAGACCCTGTGAGGCCTAACAGAGAAACCAGAACCACGCATGCAGCCCTTCGCTTCTGTCTTTGAGGCTGCATTCGTCTGGGAGAGCACTTCCTGTTGGTAGTTTGAGTCCGTGCAGGACGTCCCTCGCACGCTTCGCCTCCGAGCAGCCGCCATCCATCCATCCATCCATCCATCCATCCATCCCTCCATTCCTCTGAAAATGCCTGTTAGCCTGAAAGCCATTCAGGCAAGGATGAGGGTGAGTTTTGGCCCGGCTGAGGGTGGTGCTGGGTGGAGGCTCTGGTTCCAGCAGCAGCAGCATTTCCTCATTCCAGCTGCTTGACAGCAGCGTGGAAGCGTGTGGATTTATTTCTCTGGGTGGAGTGGTGTAATTAAAGCTATTGATCTGGCTAAGTGATAGGCTTCGCCCTGTGCTGAAGGGCATGTGCTCAGCAAGCCCCGGCATTATCTGATGACCCGTGAAATCAATAGCCCGGCTGCAACATCTCAGCTGCTCCGGCTGCCGGAGCCGAGGGGGTGCGCGGTCGCAGCGACGGAAAACACTGCAGCACGAGCCACGCTTTCAGTCAGCAACCCAAACGTTGCGGCGTTTCCTTCGGGTAGGCGCGACTGCAAACACCTCGTCGTGCCTGCAGTCCCGAGGCGCTGCATGTTCGGGCTTGTTCCCTTGGAAACCACGCTCCGCTCTGGCCCCTAATGAAGTCGGTTTTCTGGCAGCCTGCTGAGCGGCTGATGGAGAAGAGAAGCGCCGAGAAGCCAATTTAAATGTCACTAAGATGTCAGGCTTCTCTCACATACCATTAGATCTTTGCCACCATTCCAGTATTTGTATTTTTCCACCAGAACAGGAAGACATTATTAAACAGCTTCCATTTTTACACAGCTTCAGCACAACTCTTTGATTTTCTTCCTGTTGGCTAGCTGCTAATGCTAATCCAAACAGCTTTAGCAGGCGGGTGGTGTTAGTGTTTTGTTATTTCAGGTTTTGGGACTAGGTGTTGCTAATTGCTGTTGCTGCTGAGCAGGTAGAGGGAGTGCGGCTGGGATGATTATCTGCCTGCTGAAGCAAAGAGCTCCGCCGCCATCGCTCGGTTCTCTTTCACTCTCCAGCTGAAGGACAGGCTGAGGTCGCTCTATTGACCCGCTGCTTAGAGCAGCCACTTGGACGGTAATCACAAAAAATAACACCAGCCCACTAAAGAGCCTTTTGCTGGGCTGGCCTGTGGACCTGGTCACAGCCAGAGCGGAATAAATGAGCTTATTAATCCCAGACGGCAGCAGAGGCAGAGCTAGCCTGAATTCATTAATGCTGAGCAGGGCTGTCTGAAAAAGGCTGCGCATCAACAACCGACAACTGCTTTCCTGACAACAAACACTCCAGAGTGTTGCTTCATGAAGCGCACGCACTAAAAGCCTTGGTGGGAATACACCAGCCTCGGAGCGCTCACGCTAGCTGAGGAGCAGCTTCGGCCCGGCCGCGGCCTTAGCTAGCCGCTAACAGGAAGGCAGGCGAGCCCAGCGGCTCGGGAAGGTTTGGCCCAAAGATGGTGCCACAAACGCACCGCAAAACAACAGCTTTCTCAGGGTTTCTGCGAGCAGCTGAAGGAGCAGCTAATGATTCAGGTAATTACCCACAACAGGAAGTGAAACCAACGGCCTCCGTCCGTCTGCCCACGAGCTTCCTGCTCCGTCATCTGGACGTGTGCACGCTTCGGTGGTGCTCCTGAAGTTCCACCACCCAAGCGCCGCGGGGGAAATGCAAATGACTGGAAAGCAATCAGCTGGGGGGGTTGGAACTCGCTCATGTTTAAATAGATTTTTAAAAGACACGCAGCAGCGTGGTGGTGGTG
>BJFM01000273.1:331302-354794 GCA_016586285.1 Arothron firmamentum | reverse complement strand
CCCCCCCCGCCTGTCTTCTCCAGGGTTAGGGTAGGTGAGCTTGGCTGGAGCGTCTGTGTTCCAGCAGTAGGAGTTCTGGGAGGAGGGTCTGTCCTCTGGAGAGCTAATGATGGACGGTTTCAGCCGGACACTGAAGCACATCTGGGCCGTGGCACGAGTGTCTCTGCCCTGGCTGGAGGAGCTGGGGGGGGCCTGCTGGCGGCCGCCCTCAGCCTGCTGTTATGCATAAACGCTTTGGCCTTGAAGCAACGTTTCTAACGCATGAGTGAGGCGCTCGTTCATGGGTTCACTTCCCAGCCGACCCACTTGTCCTCCGTCTCCTCTCTCTGCATCTGTTTGCAGCAGCAGCAGCTTCAGGCTCAGCACCTCTCTCACGCCGCCCACGGCCCCCCAGTCCAGCTGCCCCCCCACCCGTCAGGCCTGCAGCCGCCGGGCCTCCCTCCTGTGACGGGCGCCGGCTCCGGCCTGCTGGCCCTGGGCGCTCTCGGCAGCCAGGCCCACCTGCCTGTGAAAGACGAGAAGAACCACCACGACCTGGAGCACCGAGGTGAGGAGCATTCAACCGTTTGGCTGTAAACGCAGAT
The DNA here is from genome assembly GCA_016586285.1 of Arothron firmamentum. Lineage (NCBI taxonomy): Eukaryota > Metazoa > Chordata > Actinopteri > Tetraodontiformes > Tetraodontidae > Arothron > Arothron firmamentum. The sequence continues at coordinate 354,210 of BJFM01000273.1, read as the reverse complement.
AAAACCTAAATGTAGACCCAGAACTAGGTTACAGAGTCCTGAAACATTGATGAGAAGCAGCTGAGTGTTTGCAGCCTGAAGGCCTCAGCTGTCCTCACTGATGCTGTAGTTGAGTGATGAAAGTGACTCTGGTGTTGCAGAGCTGGGCTGGTTAAAGACGCTGGCCTGCCGCCATCATGACCTGAGTGATGTCCTGAGTTTTCTGCTTGTTGTGTTGACACTCGTACTAATTTGAGCTTTGTTTTTGCTCCTGCTGGCCCCTCATCCTTCCACTCGCCGCTGACCCTGCCTCTGAAAGAACGCGAGTCCAGCACGGTACGTGCACGCTCCCTGTCCTCCCTCTGACTGCTGATAAAGTTTCCTTCTCAGACAGGAGCCCTGTGCTGAACACACACTCATGCTCTGTGTGAGAACACACACTTTTGTCCTGACTGAACTCAAATATCGCAGTGTGGACGAATCTGTCAGTGGCGTCTAATCCAGGAGGGGAACGGCTGCGGCCACTAAGCAGGGATTAGTATTCAGCTACCATCTTTGATTTCAGCCCAATTAAAAGTGACTTTGCCTGGCTCTCCTGTTAATTGTGTCGGGTTTAAATCTGAGTGTTTGCATGCACCGTCCTCCTGTCGCTGTGTTCTTCTTCTTGCTGTTCTTGCGTCCTGTGTCCGTCTCTCATGCGTCCGTGCTCGAAGCCCTCCGGTAGCCGGAGCGTGCGCCTCTGTCGGATCTGCTCGGGCAGATCCGGTTCCCTCATGAATGGGCCCACTCATGACCCGACCAAACCCATCTCACCTGATCCCCCCTGATGCTCCCACGTCTCAAACGTGCACTCTGTCCTTTTGTCCCGGCTCATCTGATATGTCAGGTCGGGGCCAGCGCGGGTTTTTCCTGTCTGGAAGAGTCCTTCAAAGGTTGCAGGTTGAGATCCCGGCAGGCCTGTCTGACTGCTGAACACAGTTAACGGCAGAATAAGTGCAGAACCCGGCCGCCGGCTCTCTGCTGCTCTTCTTTTTCTTCCTTTCAGTGGCAGCCAGAAAGTCAGGCCTGCAGCCCCCCCCCCCGCCTCTGAAGCAGGGCTTTGCTGAGCGGGCTGTCAGTGTGGGCTGGCCTCAGCCACTCCTCCCTCGCTGCCTGTCAGCCTGTTTGGCAGAGCTGCCTCCCCACGCCAGCGCTGCTGCCGCTACTACCCCGTCTGCAGCCTGTGAGAGCGTGCCAGCCTGTCCGGGCATTCCCACTGGTGGGGAGAACTCACCGCCACGCTGCTACGCTCTCATTGCTTGCCAAGTTCCTCTCCCGGTTTGCTCTCTTGTCATCCTTCCTCCCCTTTTCCCTCATTTTCTCACTCTGTCTCTTGCACAGCTGCTGGCAGCAGACCCTGCCTTCATGTCCAGGTTTCCTCTGAGGCTTCTTTACTTCTGTTCTTCTAATTGTTTGTGCACTGAGCTGTTTGCACGCTCACAGTGAAACACCTCTCGGTCCCCAGCTAGCCTATTTCCAGCGTTCTGGCCCCTCTAGTCTGGTTGGTGTGCAGCAGCATGCCTGAGCAGGGGCGGGGCTCGAAGCTGCCTTTGCTTTCATACTGTGTCAAGCGTGACCAGGTGAGGCTTTAGATGTGGGCTAATGCAACGTGAAACATCTGCCGTTCTGCTGGAGGCTATTTTAGACTCTTGCACTTCTTCCAGAGGTGCGCTGCGTTTCCGTCTCCACCCTGGCTCTTCCCCTCCGGCAGGCTGGGCCTCCGCACTGATGTCTGGCAGAGACACACGGCCAGCAGAGGGTCACATGATTAGCTTCGCCATATCGCCTCATTTTGCATTTAGATTGTGCAGGATGACATTTAAATGACGAGCGGCGCTCAGTTAATTCCTGCTGAAGCTGGAGTTTTGTGGTGCGGTCCAGTAACGATGTGCACAGCTGTTTGACGGAGGCTGCGGGTAACTGGAGGCTAACGTGCTCTGGCTGCGTTCGTTTGGCAGAATAACTCGGTGTCGCCGTCCGACAGCCTGCGGGCAGCGAGCGAGAAGCACCGCGGCTCTTCAGAGTACAACCACGACCCCAAGAAGCGCAAAGTGGACGACAAAGACAGCATGAGCAGATATGTGAGTGCCGTGATCCGTCCCCGCCGCGCCCGTTTGCTTATCACATTCCTTTCAAGCTGACCCTGCCGTTGCTCCCTTCCAGGACAGCGACGGAGACAAAAGCGACGACCTGGTGGTGGATGTTTCCAACGAGGTACGACTGCACCTGAGCGAGCTGCTCGACCACATTCCCCAGTCTGAACGCTGCGGACAACCTGAACACAGCCCTCTTTTGTTACCTGTGTGTTGACGCTTCGGCACCTTTCACGGCTTTGCCAGCACGGCTGCTGTAATCTGGATTGTGTCCTGAGTGTCTCGCTCGCTGTAACTCTTTTACTATTCATGCGGAAAGTAAGACAAAGAAAACAAAGAGAAAAGGGAGTGACAGGTGAATGAAAAGTGTGTGTGTGTGTGTGTGTGTGTGGAGGAGGAGAGCAGCAGCAGGCAGGGGTATATTTATCAGTGTTTGCACATGCAGCCCTGGTTTGTTTGACCTACATGTTCATGCCAGTGGCTTTCCTCCGCTCTGTTTGCTGAGCGATGCTCTCTGACTCCGTGCCTCTGGTTTAACCCTGTAGGATCCAGCCACCCCTCGAGTCAGCCCTGCTCACTCCCCTCCGGAAAACGGACTGGATAAATCCCGAGTCCTCAAGAAGGATGTGGCCCCCAACAGCCCCGCCTCCGTGGCCTCCTCGGGCAGCACGCCGTCCTCCAAGGCGAAGGACCACGCCCACGTGAGTGCGACAGACACGCTGAGACTAAGCTGCAGAGGAAATGAGGAGGTTAGAGTGAGCTGACAGACTGGAGAGCGTTTGTCAAAGCAGGCATCTGAGAGGGTCTAGCGTTCAGCAGGCTTAGCGCTTAGCTACTGTAAGGGGCCGCCCTCACAGGAAATCAAACCTTTTGGCTCACTCCTCTCAATCTTCTTTATGCCTGAACCAATAAAAGGCAATTTTTGCTCAGGTCAGGGGGGTAAACAACCCAAAGCAGCGAGGAGACTGCTGTCTCCCTCCCTCCGTCCTCAGCACTGAAGCTCTAACCAGGCTGGAACTATCCGCACGCATCTGTTTTACATAAACCATTTCACTGAGGATTAGGACAGATTTATAGCCCACTTCACTACACCCCGCCTCCCATGACACCCAGCTTCTCTGGCCCTCATTAGAGCGTGTCACCAGACTAAACCCCCGGTCCCTGAACCGGAGGAGAGACGGATTCATTATGAGGGAAGTGTTTGAGCGACCATCTTGCTTGTCGAGCCTCTTTTAACAGGCTTGACTCTGCAGTGGAGGTTTATTCCTCTATCCCTGCACGTACATGCGCGCTGGTTGTAATGAAGTGTCAGTGCTAGATTGGATTAAATTAGATTGGATAACCTTGAGTCCTTCACTTAGATTGTCAGTCTGGATTTTCCTGCCAGTCGGACTCTCCGTGAGTCACCGGATTTATTCATTTATTTTTAACTGGCGCACGGACGCTGATGTACGTGCGTGCGCTGTGGTGACGTGAACGCTTCCACTAGGATCATACAAAACAAGTGAAAGCACATCTGTGTTGTAGAATGACAAGTCATCCACACCGAGCCTGAAGTCCAACACGCCTACACCCAGAAACGAGGCTCCAACCCCAGGAACCAGCACCACCCCTGGTCTGCGGCCTCTCACCATGGGCAAACCTCCTGGCATGGAGGCCCTGAGTAAGCACGCGTCAGCGTTACAGCCACGTCTGATGATGTCAGAGGTGGACCGTTCCGTCGTTAAAGCCAATGTCTGTCCTGCAGCGGCTCCTGCTCTGCGTACGCCCCTGTCCATCGCTGGCTCCTACGCTAGCCCCTTTGCTATGATGGGTCATCACGAGATGAACGGCTCGCTGACCAGCCCCAGCGTCTATCCCGGCCTCATCTCGCCACAGATGAGCGCTGCAGCCGCCTACGGGCGATCGCCAATTGTAAGTTACCTCCGAGGCTTCACAGTTCTGCAGCGGCTCCAGTAGACATGCACGGGCTGAGATGTGCGCCTCAAACATATACTCACAACATCGTGACGTGCACGTGTACCAAATCTACAAAACAGCCAGAGTCAGATGATGGTTTCCAGAGCTTTTATTGGATATCACAGGCGATCTGTAAAGGAGTCCTACAGTTTTATGTGCAACAACAACTACTGCTCACTTATTTGGTTGCAAATTTACAGGTATTTGAATATAGAAATGCAAATAGGATCCTCGACGCTCCCATTCAGCGGTGTCGGGGCGGGTCGACAAAAAGCCCGCGCCGCGCATGACTAATTTCCAGAACTCATTAGAAGTATCTCTGCTCAGCTGGCTGCAACTTGTGTACATAATGGAAAAGTACAAAGACGCCGCGGCTGCTCCACTTTGATCTGACTTCGTTTGCACTCTAAAGGATTTTAAAATACGCTCACCCCCCAAAATGTGTCCCGTTTTTGAAAATCTCCCAGGCGCTCATTAGCATTAGCAAGCGGGTGCTTTAGCCCTGTGTAAAGCTCCTCCGTGTTCGCCGGAGTCGTACCTTTCCAGGGATTTGCCGGGAAGTGATCGTACAAGAGTCCCCCAGGCTTTAGCTGATAAATGAGGCATATTTTTCAATTTGAATATTAGCCTAGTGTAATTAATCTTTACAAGGACGTTTCTTGAGGCTGTGCTGTTGCTGCTGCAGGCAGGGTTCGACCCTCACCCTCACATGAGAGCTCCGGGCCTGCCAGCCAGCCTCACCTCCATTCCCGGAGGAAAACCGTGAGTTTTGGCTACTCCATATCCTACCTAAAACCAGCGAACTCGGACTGATCGTGTCTCCGTCCCCGTGTCCTTTGCAGAGCTTATTCTTTTCACGTGAGTGCGGATGGACAGATGCAGCCAGTGCCCTTCCCTCCGGATGCACTGATAGGCCCGGGCATCCCGCGCCACGCTCGCCAGATCAACACGCTGAGCCACGGGGAAGTGGTCTGCGCCGTCACCATCAGCAACCCCACGCGGCACGTCTACACTGGCGGCAAGGGTTGCGTCAAGATCTGGGACATCAGCCAGCCGGGCAGCAAGAGTCCAGTGTCCCAGCTGGACTGCCTGGTATGTTTGCAGATGTTTGCTCCAGCTGTGCATCCGCAGCAACATGGAGGCTTGTGTAAACCTTTGCTATGAGTTTTTCTGAGCATCTAACGTAGCTTAAGTCCACATTCCTGAGCAGCCAGACAGCCGTGAATGAGTGGGGCGGAGGGAGAGGGCTGGTTCTGAGTGATGATGTTCTGATTGGCCGACCCTGTCTGCCATTACCCAGCTCATTACTTCCCCCATTTCTCTGTTTGAGGCTGCTGCTTCATCAACCCGGTTGGCCTCCAACACCCTTAAGGTGCATCCAGAGCTCCGCTAGGTCTCATGAAGCCATCCGAGCTGTAATCCCGTCCGTCTGTCTGTCTGTCTGTCTGCTTGGCTGCAGCCTGAATTAGTTGTTAACTCTGGAGATGTTGTCCAATCTGTGTGGCTGCTCTCTGACACAGCGTTCCTGTTTTCTCCTTCAGAACAGGGACAACTACATCCGCTCCTGCAAGCTGCTGCCCGACGGACGCACCCTGATCGTGGGAGGGGAGGCCAGCACGCTCACCATTTGGGACCTGGCCTCGCAGACGCCACGCATAAAGGCGGAGCTCACCTCCTCCGCTCCTGCCTGCTACGCGCTCGCCATTAGCCCCGACGCCAAGGTGTGCTTCTCCTGCTGCTCGGACGGAAACATCGCTGTGTGGGACCTCCACAACCAGACCCTCGTTAGGTCAGGCCAGCGTTGGTTGTTCTTCTGTTATCAGGTAGCGTGTCCTCTTTTCCTGACCTCCTGTTGATTCGGGTCCTTCAGGCAGTTCCAGGGCCACACAGACGGAGCCAGCTGCATCGACATATCCCACGACGGGACCAAGCTGTGGACCGGAGGGCTCGACAACACCGTCCGCTCCTGGGATTTACGGGAGGGACGACAACTTCAGCAACATGACTTCACCTCACAGGTAGGCAGCTCTTCGCACCTTCGGTGCCTCGTTCTAGGGGTTGAAGACGGTGCTCACGGCTGCTGTCCTGTGCAGATCTTTTCACTGGGCTACTGTCCCACTGGAGAGTGGCTGGCTGTGGGCATGGAGAGCAGCAACGTGGAGGTTCTGCACCACACCAAGCCTGACAAATACCAGCTCCACCTGCACGAAAGCTGCGTGCTCTCACTCAAGTTTGCCTACTGCGGTGAGTAGCATGGCTCAGATGAGCTTCGGGCCAGAGCGGCTGGCTTCACGTTGAACTCAGATAAGGGACGATTTGCTTTTGTCTCTCTTCAGCCAGATCTGTCAAAATTAATTTCCCCACGCAGGATCCCCTCCAGCAGTTTTAGTGGCTGCCACCACACAACGGCTTCATTTAAATGATGCTCAGCTTTCAGCCTCGCTAATGAAATCATTAGCCTGCTAGTCAGTCGGGTAATTAATCATGCTGATTTAAATAATTGTTAGGGTGGAAATGGCTTTGCGTATCCATCATTACGGCAATTTTATGGTCATTAATAGCTCTTTTCTCAAGGTTTTCAGGCTATTGATCAGGAATTAGCTGCTATTATGTGCAGCTGATTTTCAGATGCTGATAACATTTTAGAGCAGAGAGAATGGAGCCGTGTCAGCAGACGGCTGCGAAACAATGTTCAGAAACAGCCAAGCTAACCTGCAGCTACCCTGAATGGCTGTTTGCAGGTAAATGGTTTGTGAGCACGGGCAAAGACAACCTGCTGAATGCATGGAGGACTCCATACGGCGCCAGCATATTCCAGGTATGGAACTACACAAATGGCGCTGGGAAGGTGTTTATTCCAGATTTCTGATGATAAACGTGGTGATTGTTGGTGTTTTTACCTTCTGCAGTCGAAGGAGTCGTCCTCCGTCCTGAGCTGCGACATCTCGGCCGATGACAAATACATCGTGACGGGATCTGGTGACAAGAAGGCCACCGTCTACGAGGTCATCTACTAGAGGAGACGAGCACTTCTACGTGATGAGATTACTGAGGCCGTTCACTGCTGGACTACGTCACTGACGTGGATACTCCTCTACGCACATTTGTGCTGGAATGTTTTTTCATCCTTTTTGCTGCGGCGGGTTTATTTTTGGGTTCCATTTTTTTCCTGCGTTAATCTTTCCCTGAGATATTTGGGTGCCACAGTTGAAGCGGAGCTTCGTTTCTGAGACCCTCATTACCCAGGAGTCTTGTGAAAAGTGTACATATCGGATTAAATAAAAGACATTTTATATATGACAAAATCAATATATTTTCATGTCCTGGGTGTACTTGTGATTTTCCTTTTCTGCCCACTGAAGTTTAAGTGCAGAACTGAAGCACATTCTCCATGCTTTTCCTCCCCAAGTCAAACAGGAGCGCAGAACCAGGACATCCTGAAGACTGACGTGGCCTTTTGTCACAGCGTTCTTACCTGGGCAGGAGCACGGCGGCTGGTTTGGACCACTCTGGGACCCAGTCAGACTCTACAATTAAAAGAGATGGATGTAAATTTACTTCGTATATAAATAGACTTTTAAAAATGTGTACATCCTCGTCGGTCCTGTTTGTTTTACCTTGTTAGCGTATGAGCAAATGTTTAATGTTGAACCCAACCCTTGGACCCCTCTGGCAGCAGACAGGCACAAAGAATGTGCTTTTGGCTAACTTGACATAATGCAGAAAACAATATCCTGAAAACAGCCAACCTAATCCAAGGGAATGGAATCCTTTTTTTCTAGCTTATCAATATTCCTGGAATGTTTGGTCAGTCCTGAGCAGCAGAGACACATAATTGTCCAGGAGGATGGAGAGAAAACATTACATCTTACCTTCCATGGCTGAGATGTTGAATGAATTTGGTTTGTATGCTGTGCTGCTGATCTATTTCCCACCGGAAAATAAAGGGGTGAGACGTGCCAGTCACTCTGAACCACACCAAAGTATGTAGCAAACGTTGTCAGCACTGAAAAGACATGTACAGTTGTTAATAAACCAATAAAATTTTGTAGACTGTCCAGTGTTCTTGTGAAACGGCTCTTGCTAGCTGTAGATTGGTGTGACTCACCAGGCTCTCCTAGCGTCAGATCAGCCATCAGGAGGGCGATGGTGGCTGCTGGAAACCACGCATCTATTTTTATAAAAGGAGCATAAATGAGCATTCAGGACTTTAAAGCAGCTTCCTGTCTGCAGAATTTCAATGTGACTGCCATTTAAACATACAGCCGGAGTTCACTGAAAGGACTGAAACTTGCTCTGTCATCAGCACATACTGCACATGTATGTATGTAAAGTTTAAAGCTCGACTGCAAATCTGAGCAAGAGTCAGCAAAAGGGAGCACAGCCAAAGACACACAACAGGACCAGATGATCACAACAGTTAAGAACTTTACTTATTAGAGGTTTTATACTAATAACACATCCCATTGTGTTGATACTGATGCTGTAAAAGCACACACACACACACACACACACACACACACACACACACACACACACACACACACACACACACACACACACACACACACACACACACACACACACACACACAAGTGGAGTGTGAGGGAGTGAGGAGATCTGAACTAAAGAGGTGTAAGAGAGACAGAGATGGTTGTTGTGAGTTAATAGCTGTTTACAGACAGGATGGTTTGTGGTTTCAGGCTTGGTGACGGGGGTAATGGTGAGACAGATCTCACACACACACACACAAATCACAGAAACATTCGGCTACATTTCACACCTTCCCACACACACAGGACAAAAAGGCTTTGGAAAGCTTTGTGCTTGGGTGAAAATTCAGAAACAGGATTTGGTGATAAAATCAGTCGTCAGGCCGACAAACAGAAAGATGATGAAAGGTCCGACTCGTCTTCCCGTAAAGACAAGGTGTCACATACATTCTGTGTGAAATCTGTTCACTGACTCATCATTGAGCATTACCATGAAGCATCTTTTCCTTCCCTTCCTTCCCGCCCACGTCCCTTCCCACTCTCCTTTTCTGCAGGTGGCGAGTGCATTCATTTGCACGTTTGTGGGGGTGCTGGCTGCCATGGTGTGATTTCTGACTGTACGTGAGAGTGAGGTTAAAACTGCAATATGGACAGCTTACCCACCATGAGGCTCAGTCAGCTGTGGGCACCAGGTTCTGCACATATGGCTGATGTACAAGTCTACACACGTGTCATGATCAAAGTCAACTTTATCGATACGGTGACTGTTACAATCAAGACTCTCTAGGTGCTTCACAGAAACAATGGAAGAGGAGGAGGAGTTAGGCTAAGGAACCTCTTTAATGGACAATAATGCAAATCTTTGCATTGAAGTCCAATATCTTATTCCATCTTTGGTCCTCTTTGTCTCCTTCTGAAGGCGATAAAAAGAATTTTGCCATAAAAAGGATGCCGCTGGATAACCAAGTGTTTGCAGAGCGGTGGAAGATTAAAGGGAGCTTGTGTAGAGGCAGAGAGTGCTGCTTCTTCTCCAAACAGAGGTCATTTGGGTCCCTTTGATAGCAGCGAGGCCGGGCCCTCATTCTGTGACCTGTCCTCAAGATGAGAAGCTTTCATCAGCCTCAGCTGGACACAAGAGCCCACTCAGGACCAGGGACTCAAATTAGACAAGAGCCTGGAGTGTGTCCGAGCTTCCATCCTGGGGCTGTGTAATTCGCTGCTTTTACCGGCCATGTGAAGCCTTGCTTTTGTCTTTGATCCCCCAAAGATGACAGAAGCAATCCTGAATCAAATCACCTAGGTTACACATTTACCAACATGTGTTCTGGAAAAACACAATTTCAAACACTGCTGGAACAAACACGCAACAGTGAGGCGTCGCCGCGAGCCAATCAGACGCTGCTCTGCTTAACATCAAAGGAAGGTGGAGGTGGAGGAGGTTCGACACACAACACTTCATTAATGTACAACTATTAGCCTCAGTCGGTCAGTTCTATAGGTGAGAGGAAAGAATAACAGTGCCACAAACATACGTAATCTACGGAACCCAAACCCCGAAATAAAAACCCATTTTTATTTGAAGAACCAGAGGAGTAGACTGTGAAACGTCTCTCACACCGCGGAGGTGAACGAGAGGGTTAACGAGCTCAGCAAAGCAAATAATTGCTACAAATAAATAATTAGTAGAGTGAAATCGCTTAATTAAATTGTGAAGGAGTGCTAATTGAACATGATTACAGCCCGCCTTCATTCCTTCTCCATCAGCTGGAGCTGCAGTGAGGATGTTCTCAGAGATAATTAAGAACGCAAAAGAGCCACTTCAGAGGAATTCTGAGGGAGATTGTTCAGTTCAGCGAAGAACTGAAGAGAAAAACTCTAAAGTAAAAATCCTATTACAGCTTCAAATTATGATGGTAATCAAGTCTTAATGTTGGCATTGTGCTGTGTTGAAAGACAGCAACTCCTCAACTACAAACGGCTCATTTTCACCTCTTTTAAATGATTTGCTAGTTTAGTTCAAACGTCTCTTATAACGTCCTGTTTTCATGCTGCCTCATTTGAATGAGATGAGCTGCTCCTCTAGATTGAAGCCGATTGTTGTTGTTAAAAGAGGAAGTGAAGGTTAGAAAGGGTCATTGTGGAGAGAGGGAGAGATGAACTGGTGCCAGGAGGCTGATGGAGGAGGAAGGGGCTTTGTGTTTTATGAAGGGGCCGTTTGTGAGGGCGGCTCACCGTGGTTAACGGGCCAAAAGAGGTGCCAAGTTAATGTGACAGGCAAATGAGAGCCAGCCGCTTCCTGCCATTTCTGAGGGCCTCATGCAAAGCGAGAAGAAAAGAGTGTTGAGTGTAGCAGGCAGGGTGGAGGACGGAGACGCCAACCAACAGGCATTCAGAGCTGGAAAAGACTTTCTTCCAAACTGTCAAACTCTCGGCTGCCTAGGCTAATCCCATAATCTGTCTACATCTTCATACGACACAAGTCCAGCCTGTGGAGAGTGGATGAAGCATGTAAAAATGTGGTTTATCACCACGGGGCCATCACCTCAGGCGCTCTTCACTAGCACTAGCAAACACCAGCGTTGGTCTGACCTGCATCTTAGTGCCGTGCAGATGTTGAAAGTGTTTGAAAGAAGAAACGTGTTAGCACAGATGCAGGTACCACTAAGTGTTCTTGTTCATGTTGTGTTCTTCATCAGGCTCAGACGCTGAGGTATTCATTTAGCATTAGCTTGGAAATCCCCCTGGACTGAAAGCTGCATCAGAGCACAGGAAAAAAAACACATTTGAGCTTCCAGACATGACACGACACGTGAGACATGTCCTCCAGTGAGTCAAGCACGAGGCATCCAGATCAGATACCAGAGAGGCTCAGGAGTCTGGGGGGAGGCCCAGAGAAGATCCTCACGTTATCGTCTCCAGCATCAACCACAAACAACACGTCACACTAGAAAACGCAGGAGGCTACAACTCCAAAACAGGCGTTAGCTTCTTCTTCTCCCATTTGTGCAGATGCAGACCTGCACATCTATTCTGGTACCTTCCCCCCGCAGAGGCGGCAGCTGCCCTCCCTCTCTCGACCTGTCTCACAGACCATTAGCCCTGTGAGGCGAGGAGACAACCCGATCCCAGCCAGCGGTGGAGGAGGGGGGCATCATGGGTAATGTCAGTAGACGCATGTCAAAAGTACAGCCCATGTCCTGAAAAAGCTGTGTGTGGTGTGACAGCGGCCTGCCTGCCCTGAACCCCCCCCGACTCCATCCAGCCGAGAAAAAGCTTCCTGCATTGGCCCTGCGGGAGAGAGGCAGCAAGACGGAGCTGGCAGGAAGGGTCATCAGCAGCGCTCCGCTGGGATAAACGCTTCTCCTCCTGCAGCCTCACCTCACTGCACAGCTATTGTCCCCACAATGAGAGCAGGAGGCTGCGAGTGTGTCAGAGGACAGCGATTATGGATCTACACTGGTACACAAACACCAGCTGACAAACCCCTCAGCCGTGCACCATTTCTCAATCAAGCCCAACGACACAGAAAAGATTTTTACTCTTAATGAAGCTGCAGCAAGTTCCTGTAATACACACACACACACACACACACACACACAGAACTCAATGGGCTCTGAATGGATCACAAATTAGCGAAAATGTCAATAAAACACCGCCAAACGTCTCCTCACAGCCATTAAATGAGACAGGCAAGAAGCGAAAAATCAAACACCTGTTTTCTTTTATGTGGATCGAAACACGTGAACAACTTCAGCAGAGCGTCCGGTCAATTCTGTTGAAGGAAAAGCGCTTCAGTCACGCCAGAGCAAAGCAGCGAGCAAGTGAAGGTCGGCCGGCAGCACCCGTCTCTGTAACAGGCGGTAAACTAGCAAATCAAGGTGTGCTCACCTTCCTTCTCCTCTGGAGTCAAACAGCGGTAACACATTCAAGCTCTCCAGAATATTTCCACAACGATTCCTTTGATGTTACATGAAAAGCTCTGGCGGCCTGCGCGGCTCAGGGTGAGCAGACTGCGCTGTTCATTCGAAAGAAAGCAAAATCTGCCCTTCACGTCCTGATGGAGGGTGGATGTACGTCAATAACCTCTTCAGCCGCCGCGCAGCCATGGTCAGAGCAGGCAGCCAACATTAGAGCAGGCATAAGTAATTGCCCCCATTTCTGCCAGGAAAGCCAGTGTTCAGGCTGCTCTTAAGCAAACTATTGGTGTCAGTCAGAGACTGTTCAAGGTTGCAGGAAATTGTTCTGAACAGCTACCGTTTAAAGACAGGAGGGGAAGATGTGAGCTTTCCATCTGAAAAAGCTATAGACAGACTGCTCTATACGGCTTCCCGTATACAAGAGAAGAGAAACTGTACGGCTGCGTTTCTTTATTTGTGGTTTTAAAGTACTGAAGTATTGAACTCGACAAGGTTGTGTCCTCATGTCTGGAATTTTCTTTTGAACTGTTCATCTTGTATGATTTTTTTTATATTAATAATAACAATAATAAAAATGCCCTTTCTCTGCTCAGACAGAGGTGTCAAGTCTGCTGCCTTTACGAGCTGTAACAGTTGAAAGAAATGAAGACGCATCGATTTTGGATAGAAAGTGGTTGGTTCCTGTGACTTCCACGTCTATCTACGAGCTCCGGATCTACCTCCAGGACCGATGGTCAGCCTACACACAAAGCCGGACCAGCCAGCAACAAAAGACAGGCATTCAGACAAGTGAGGAGGGAGAGAGTGCTTGCTGAGCCGTCACAGAGCTCATTTGTCCTGTTCAGTTTATTTACGCCCCCCCATTGTTTCCTCCCTCCAGAGGGTTCAAGCATGGACGGGTGAGTGATCAGGAATCCTCCATCTCTCCATCCCAGTGGGAGTGATAAGCAACTTAAATGACAGGCTGAAATAGCTTCTGATTTGCATGTGTTTACCAGTCAATCAGCACCTGCAGGCTTGGTGAACTGGTGAAGCAGACCTTCCATCTCACTAACCCACTCACACACACACGTGGAGAGATCACTGTAATTCTAAAGTGGATTAGGGCAGATTGGACCAGCTCTGCTGAGTGGTGGGGCAGGTCCAACAGCACCTGCAGGTTACCTCAGTATTAAACAAGGTGCTGGTCAAACGGAGGACTGAAGAGAATCAGAGTAGAGAAGACAGATTAATGAGATGAGAACAGCCTTCAACAACTTACTGTCCATGTATAATCTGTATGAATATGTAAGGAATACCACATATACAATAATTTATTCATTCACACTGGTAATTCTATGAATCCCTTCATAAAAAAACAATTAAGTAGTTTAGGAACTTAACAACTTTTAGTCAATTCCTCAGATCCAGGAGAAAGCCTAAACTCTGCTCTGGTCTGAGGACACTGTCCAAGGTCCTGAATGACTCCTCCAAGATGAACCAATGCTTTCCATCTCAACGTTATTTTACAATCTTGCCTCTGGGCCCTCAGACAGGATGACGTATTGAAAGTCAGATTTCTGCAGACTAAAGGTGCAAATTCAAGGCAAAGCTGGGTAACAGTCAAGCCTCTTGTCTGTGGGCTCCAATCTCTTTATCCCTGGAATGATCTGGCTCTGGCTCAGACCCGTTCTCATGCCGTGTGTGTGAGTGTGTGTGTGTCTTTATCCTCGCAGCGGGGAGTTATCTGGGGGTAAAGGCTCACCACTGTTTTTACATAAACAAAGACTTTGGGATGAAACGGAGAAAGACCGTCAGGGCCAAATCCTGGTGCCTGGCTACTGGCCACTACTCCGTGCTATTTTCACCTCAGGCACCTTGCAGACGCCACGCTGGTCCTGGTAATTAAGCAGCACAGACAAGAGCCACAATTAAACCGACTGACATCAGAGAGCAGCTCAACACCGCCTTAACGCCGCCAGTGTCTGGTTTTTATAACAATGGACTACATTACCCATGATACACTGCTGTTTCACACTAAAATCAAAGTCATGATGTAAAAATGGGGAAAAGCAAATATTTTGTGGTTAGGCTGCTGTCCTGTTATCCTCTAAAGAGACCATTATGAGGAAAGAAAGCACAAACAGCAGAGTAATATCACAATTAAAATTCCATTAGCCATGTCTAAGCTTATTAAATCAATTTGTTTTTATCTCCTGTTGCAGATTAACTCTTAAGAAAATAAAAAGCTCTTTTGCCACTTAGAAGATTTCTTTTTTTAATGTGGTACTTGTGATGCAGAATGCATTAAAAACAGGTTGCTGGAAACCCATTATTGTTAAAAAAAAAAAAGATATATATTAAAAGGACTTTAATTAATATTTACTATTGTCTGCAATAATCTGAAGACAAAACAGGCAAACGTTAACATATAGTGTTTCTAATGCACTGAGGATTTTACACACACACACACACACACACACACACACACACACACACACACACACACACACACACACACACACACACACACACACACAAACACAAACACACACACTTTAATCTAACAATTGGAAGCAGTTCTACCAGCAAGCTCCCACTGGCAAAATCATCTTGGATTGGCAGGCTTTTCTGGAAACCATGGAAACGAGAGGGAAAAATAAAATAGTCAAAAAATAGCCATAGAAGTGGCGGCTAGACTGACTGAGTTCTGAACGGTGAGTTCCAGAATTAATTTTTTACTGTGTGTGTGTGTGTGTGTGTGTGTGTGTGTGTGTGTGTGTGTTCCATCTGTAACATATATTCTGTTGTATTCAGTGGCCGTTTGTGGAAGATGACCAGCAGCCATCTGTCACCTGCCGTCTATGCAAACAGAAGGTCGGCAGGTTCGTCCGCCATTCAAAGCACCTGGTTTGCATTTTCCTGACAATTCCCCAACTGAACTTCCTGCTGCAGGGATTTGGGGGAAAGCGCCTGAATTATGCTCCTCTCCCTTTCTCTGTCTTTCTATCTATCCCCCTGGAGATGAGGACAGCCCAAGCTAATTCAGGTTTCTAAGTTCAGAACTGAACTTCTGATGATCTTAAAAAAAAAACTTCCACAAACAAGATCAACAAACCCCCTTCACTCTCACACACATCTAATTTAAGAACGTCCATATAAAATGATTTCTACGGCAACTGTAAATGTGAATAAGCTGTGACGAGTCACAGAAGCACAACCATAAATTCAGCTAACGGTACAATACAGTCCATCACAAAATAGTCATAAAAAATCGTCTTCAGTAGAACTTTACTGACCAAACCTTTACATCTACACAACGACCATGTCTCATATTCAAATATGTGATGTTCTCCCAATGAACCTGATGTTTTGTCATTCAAATTAATCTGTTCTTTTGGGTAACTTTCATGCTGAAACAACATGCTCCAGAGCTAAACTCCTCTGATGTATGCCTGCAGATGTACAAATCATCGCTGCCAGCCTGACTTTCCTTTAAAACTCAGTGTCACCCCAGGTCTTAGGTCACATATTCACCATTTCTGCCTAAGAGACCATTTCCACATCCACAAAAAGTCTCCTTCATGCTGATTTGTAAAATTAAGTCTGATGGCTCAGTGTGAGTGCAGAGGAAAGCGAGTTTTCAGAGAGGAAACGAATTGAACTGTCAGTCAACTTTCATCTCTTTGTAGCAAAGCCCTTACGAAAGGAGAGAAAGAAAGAAAACGAGAGATCAATGATCAAATGTGTTTTCAGCTGCATTTGCCTCCATTTAAGGACACCCGCAACAACGGAGACCAAAGACAATGTGGAAATTTTAAATAATATTTCTTCTAAATATTAAATACGACATTTTCTTTTTGTCTGCCTCTTTTATTTCTACTGTGAGTTCTTAGTCTCTTTGGTCCCCTTAGGGCTGTCATGATTAGGAATTTCTGGAGATGATTAATTGTCAAAAAAATAATTGTGATTGACGATTATATTGTCTATTATTTTTTATATTCTACTATCATAGCACAATGGGCTTTAACAATACACATTCTGTACTGTACTGTACACCTTAATGAACAAGAGCAATTTAATGACTTTTTGAACATTAAGAAATGGTGGGTCTGTACACGCCGTTTCAGATTTGTTTTTTTAGTTCTTTTGACTGGCACTTTTCTTAGGGCAAATTTTATAGATTGCTTCCTCCACATTACTGGGCTCTCCTTTATCATTAGGCTAAAAACTAAAATGCACCCACAGCGCTGCCATGGTACATGGCTTTGGAACCAGAACCTCCCCTTCCTCTATGTCGTTATTATGCTAGCCACAGCATATTATCCTAGCCACTGCATATTATCCTAGCCACAGTATATTATCCTAGCCACAGCATATTATCCTAGCCATAGCATATTATCCTAGTCACAGCATATTATCCTAGCCATAGCATATTATCCTAGTCACAGCATATTATCCTAGCCATAGCATATTATCCTAGCCATAGCTTGCTGCCAATCAGATCATGACGAGGGGTAAACAACATGTGGCTGTGGTGACGCTGCTGCTGGCGCAATACGATGTCAGACTCAGATTCATAGCTATTTTATGTAACTTTGTGGATAAAATAAATAATTGACGGTAATTGTGAATATGAAAAATAATCACAAATATGAAAAAAATAATCTGGATTGACGAATATTGTAATATTCGTGACTGCCCTAGTTCCCCTCTTTGGTGCTCAGCATCATTAATTTATGTCAAATAAAAGTAAGATTGGAAAAGTTTCCAAAGGCAGAAAAGCAGCATGAATGTCAATTAGGATGACAGATGAGCCTCACTTAGTGCAGGTATGGAAACAGGACAGCTCCTGCTCCTGTTGGTTGTAAATTAAAAAGTGAGGAACGTGATCTAAAAGTGCATCTTTGTGCAGACTGCGGTGTCAGAGAGATGCTCTGCTGTGGACATTAAAGCAAATACTAACTGTAATGATCCCTCGGTGGCAACATTCAAAGTGTCTGGTTTACCAAATATGCATATTCCACTCTTTATCAGGCAAGACATGAGAAGATTTAGCTGGCATGAATCCTTAATCTGAGGGTAAAATAATCTGTCTCAGAATGTAATAATTCACATGGTATGTCTTTTGATTTGGATTAGTGGCCTGGAATCCTCTTAGTCCAACAGCTGAGTAGAACTTCTCACTGACAAGTTCACAAGTCCACATAGCAAGTGCAGATGCTCACTCTTGGCCATTAACTCTCACAGCTTATAGGTAATCTTCTTATATCTGGGTCTGACAGTTTCAACATACGTGTTTGAGTGATATCATAAACATGTCTGTGTCCGATGAGTTGATGCCGCCTGCTTTTGAGCGTATATTTTCGCTCTGCTGACCGCAGCAGAAATGACACAAAGATATTGAGTCAGCTTCACACGTTGCTGCGGTTGCTACAGAGATCGGTGACACTCAGGATTACCAGCAAACAGGAGCCACTTTACACTTTAATACCCGTGAAACGGACCCCATCCAAGGCTGAATCCATACTCGCTGCTGGAGAATGAGCTGAAACAGTCTGTCAGCTCTGGCGAGCTGCTGTCTTTAAACACGATCCAGTGCTATCACATACTCTCAATAAGACAGGACAGGGAAAAAAATAACCCCGAATCATTTAAATCCTCTACTCAATATTCTTTATCTTCATCCTTTAAGGTTCTTTATAATTTAATAAACAGGATTAAAGTCATTGGGTAGAACAGGGCTAAGCAAAGCTCGTTCCACATTTCTGTTTTAGCCTGCACTTTGCATACTGAGTCTTATTAAGCTCCCCTTGCAAGATTACAGGGCCTTAATCTCTGGGAACACATGTTGTGAAGAATAAAAGCAATTTTATTTGGGAAACCAGAGTCCAAGTTTAGCAGGAAATGAGCTTTCTCCATAATCTCATCTTTTTTTCCCCCCTCGGAGTAAATGAAAGTCCCCCGTTACAGAACTGCACACTCACTCTCCATTAATGTGTGTTGAGGAATTAACTGTGTATTGTGATCATTATGAATATGGAGTCACTGCCTGGCTCTCTTTGGCAGGCACGCACATGTGCGCACGCACGCACACACAATGCGCTCACTAATTCATAACAATGCAGCAGCGGGCCAGGTTTTACCCACCGAGCTGGCTTTGATTTCTAAGGAATTTAAATCCACCTGTTTGTGAACAGACGGGTTTGCAGACAAGTATGTATTGTCGCCGGTCGCCTCCAACACCACAGCCGCCCCCCCATCTCTCTCTACCCCCTCTCTCCCTCCCTCCCTCCTCTCCCCCTTCACTCCCTGTAAATTCTATGCAGATTGCAGCTCCGTGCTTACCGCACATTTCAGAGAAAGCTTGGTAAAGATGACGATAAGCTAAAGCTCTAAATCCCAGACTTAGCTTTCTTATCAAAAGCCGCAGGAGTGAATAGAGCGCTTTAATAGAAGATGTGTGCATTCCAGTGTGTGTGTGTGAGAAAGAGAGGAAGGGGGGAAACAGGCTGAGTTGCACATGCAAATGAATAACACTGCTTTTACACACCAGCATGGGCAGAAATCTGCCAGAATTATTAGGCTAAAGTAATTTAGGAATGGAGATATCTAGCTGTAACAAATTTGACAATGCAAAGTCGTGTCCTTCCTGAAAAGACAAGAAACGACCTAATTCACTTTTTAATCTGCGGTCCATGTGAGCAAAAGGAACATAAACTCAAAGAAGGGCTTGACCTTTGACCTTTTCCACATTACCCGTGTTAAACATGGGGGCCATCTAGCTATCAAAAACATCCTCATCTTAAAGATCTGATTGTCTTCCAAACACACAATGCACAAACCGACACTCCTCCAGGTTAGTGCTTGGCACCAGCAGGTCTGAGGATCAGTGACAGCTCAGATAACCCCTCACACACACACACACACACACACACACACACACACACACACACACACACACACACACACACACACACACACACACACACACACACACACACACACACACACCATGCCTGTCCCATGCACTCAGGTGCACAGCCATCAGCATAATGAACTCCAAGGTAGACTTTACCACTTCACTGGCTCCTCACTAGACAAAATGCCAAAACAAATCTTGTCATAATTAGGCATAATCCAGCTCATTACCATCTGCTTAATTATCCTATTAATAACACTTCCTAGGAGAGCTTGTTTGCAGCGGCAGCGGCAGCAGTGTGCTCGGGCAAATGTTTGTTCCTAAATGAGCAAACAAGGAGAAGAACAACAGCATTGTTCAAACATGGGAGCTCTGACAACAGAGAACAACACCGCCATGATTAAAAGCAAAGCACGGGCTCATCCTGCCTCTGAGGGATGCTTCACCTCCTATAGGTGTCTTTAGATCTGATTAACGGGGCAAACTGCAACATGGGAATAAGGAAGAACAATGTTAATACTTTTATATATACATTCAAAATGACCAGATCCTACAAAAAGCAGTCATGAATTTGCATATTCTGAAGAGCTGGGCTCTAATTCCAGGTCACTGACTTGACATGATTTTTTTTTTTTCTTTTGATGAACTCAAGCATAAACCAGTTAATGTTTCAGCTCTGATGGATTAAAGCTTTTTGTCAATTATTTCTTTTCAGCTCAGATAAACAAATGCTTATGAACACAGAGGAAAAGCATAATTAAATCATTATGCTTGGCTCGCTCTCTGCACAGCAGTTCAACAGTTCTTATTTCCACTACACTGTTAGGACTCCCCAAACATTCCCTTCATAATTGTTTTTTATTAAGCAAAATAAAAATGTGAGCGAATCAGAAAGCAGAGCAATCAGTGAACATATAAAGTGTAAGATCTGCCTATGGTGTTGAAGACAATAAAATTAAATAAATGTTGGAAGATTATCTTTCATTCAAATATAATGTAATTAAACTGGAATGAACCCCCAGAAGATCCCTTGCAGGAGACCATTGGTAGTGTGACGTAGCCCGGCGTTGTGATTCAAACTGAATGGGAAAGCATGTCAGGGCAGCTGTGGAGAGGATACTTGTTTTAACTTTGTCCTCTGATGTCTGATGAAAAAGAGAAGGGGAGGGAGGAAACAGAGAGGAGAAGAGACAGACTGAGTGAACAGAGTTCCGCATCAAAAGAAGAAAGAGAATCAGTTATCAAGGAAAAACGGATCAATGAATTCACGTCATGCAAAAAACAACAAACTGCACATGTATTGAAATCCTGTTAGAGGAGAGGAGGAAGTGAATGACTGATCCTTTTAATTTTTCCATGAATCTGTTAGATTCATTTATACAGTATGTTGTCTGTAAGGGTGGTAACATTCAGCTGAGCTTGAAAGTCATTAACTTACAAAAGCAGAACTAATCGCTCGGAGAGAGGCACACACTTTATGTGATGTTGTTATGGCTTATTTGCCATGTGAAAGGATCAGTAAAAACTGGATGGATTTAGGCAGTCTAACAAGGACCCGGATGATCGCAGCTAATAGCACGTCATCATCCTCCCACTACAATCTACATTCTCTTTTTCAAGCCAATCAAATCATTTATAACTAATAATTAGTCCTGAATGACACATTATAAAACAGTAAATCACTGGATAACCACGCTGGGCTGACTCAACTGAAGCAATGCTAATGATTGCAAACAACTGTGCAACAAATTATTCTCTGGCTTCATATTCACAAACAAGTCTAATAAAAAAAGAATGTAAAAGAAAAACAACCTGTGGTTTACAGAGGAACAGCAGATTATTGCAAGCACAAGTTTATTTCCCATTGGCAATCGGCTAAAATGAGCTCTGAGTGCAACAGTTATCGGAAGACATTAGTCTGATTTATGCACTCTTCTGTGCAACATCGTTTTTTTTTTTTTGCTGCAGGTAAAGACATGGAAAGTTTTTAAGGTCTTTAACAGCCTATAGTAGGAGAAGAGTCACTCTGCTGCATTTCACACTTCCTGAGATGCGAGAAGGTCAAACTCATGGATCAGCTGCTAAATGTGCTATCATCTGGCATCCCAAAGTGCAGCAATAATACGGATAATGTGAATAATAAAAGCTGGTGTACACAAACAACAGCCGTTTATAACACTCTGTAACATGGCTGTCTTTGCATCGTGTAATATCCTTTACCTCATTATATTTCTGCACCAACATTTACTGCTGATGCTGGTTCGGTGACACTTCCTTTCTCCTGCCAGATACAAACAAGCTGGAAACTGCAAAAACAGAGAAATAGCCACTACCCAGAATGCACCAGCCTGGCAGGCAGGAAGCAGATGGGCTGTCTGGCCTTACTGGGTAGCAGGGCCCCAATGGTGATACTGGTTGTTGTTTTTGATGAGCTATGCACATAAGATACCACAACATCTGGTCCAACCATGTGGCACCTCCATTTGTCCAAGCCCCCTCAAAGCATAGACACACACACACACACACACACACACACACACACACACACACACACACACACACACACACACACACACACACACACACACACACACACACACACACACACACCTTCTACCACCAACAGCACCATGCAAACATGGGCAAGATCCAATGAATGATGTATGTTATTTACCATGGGGCTGTGAGAGGCTGGGTGAGATTGAGGAGGGGTAGAGATGTCCTCTCCAGAGACTTTGATTAAAAATCTTCCCCAAACAACTCATGAATATGCATCAGCAGGGTAATAAGGCCTGGCTCAAAGCAACTGATTTGTCAATTGTCTGCATTTCAGCAAGATTGAGTAACACCTCAAGGGTGTTATAATCAAAAGCTGTAAAAAGGAGAGGGAGGAAAGAGCCTGCTCACCATTAGATTGCTGCGTTATCTTAATCATTAGGCTCTTCGGGACCGTAATTAACGACTTGACAAGAGCTGGGTAGAGAATTTGGCGTTGATTGGTTGTCGGAGGTGTGAGAGAGTATACAGAATGCAAAATCAGGGGAGGGATAGAAGGATGATAGAAGAGAGCCTGAACAGCGATTAAAAAAAAAACCAGCTTGGCAGCAGCCAATAGATTGTTTAAATTAAGTGTAATTACAGATGCAATTACAATGATGGGTTTGATAAGGGGTATTAAACCATTCATCCATAAATGTTATGCTAAAATAGGGCAGAGAGAGGAGGCAGAGAGGAGACATGAATATAAATGTGGGAGGTGTAGGAGACTACGGACAAAAGGAAATAAGAAAGAAAAGAGAAGAAAATCTGAAAAATAAGAGATCAAATGAAGGTGAAAGGTGAGGGGTGGCTGGCAGGATGCCATCAATTAGTTGGATGTGCCCGATTGCAAGAACTCTCTGGTGTCGTGACTCACGCTGACAGGTGTTCAGGATGAATTATTTCTACTGGGGAGATGGTGTGTTTACACAAAATGCACACACGCGCACACACACACACACACACACACACACACACACACACACACA
>BJFM01000273.1:298062-331215 GCA_016586285.1 Arothron firmamentum | reverse complement strand
ACACACACACACACACACACACACACACACACACACACACACACACTCACAAAGCTCATAACCAAGCTGTGATATAAATCCAGCCTGTTTATTGCTCTGGTCGGCAGGAGAAAATGAGATTGGACGCTTTGCTCCTTCGCCTCCTCTCAACGCCTGACTGGGTCATTTTTAAATGCCTTGTAAATATGTCAGCCATATTAAGTGCCCATTAAAGGGCACCAAGCTGGATGAAGAAGCAGAGGAGAGACACTCGTATGGCAGACCCTGACTGGCACTGCACCCCAATCCATCCAGCTTAATGGTGGCCGCCTGCTGTGGGCGCTGTGATGTACGATGGCAAGGCAGCAGACAGGCAGATAACCAGCCAGCCAGGATGACTTGAGGTGTCCCGATCTGAAGTGTCTACCTGGCAGGTAAACTTCTTTCCAATACTAAAACTTCACATCACAGCTGATGTAATGCACACACTTGGTGTGCAGCCTGTTCATGGGTTTTTAAAGCCTTATCAGAAGAATCTCATTTGGCTCTTTGCTTTTCTTTTACTGTCCATGTAAACTGAGCTGTATTTAGCTCCCGATGCTGAGCCTGGACATGACAGACGGCTCTCAGTGTCATGGCAGCACAGGGCCCTTTCTCTTCCACTCATGAGCTGAGCTTTCGAAGCACCAGCTAATTAGTTCATCTATAACTCTAAGCACTCAATTACTCTGCAGCAGCACCACCGCGGTGAGCCAAAAGAGGTGATAAGACAAGACTGAAAAATGCCTCAGCGTGCACTGACGCACACACAACAATTCTGAGCCGCAAGGCCAAGGAGAAGTTTGTCTAAGCTTCCCACGCTCAAACATGACGTTTAGGCAAAACACATCGATATGTAGTTTCACCAGCTCTCAATCTCCTCTGGCTTCCTACACACATGAAGTCTGGGTTCATACAGATGTACACATTTACAAGCAAGAGAATGAATGTGCACATCATAAATGTTACAGCAAATAAATACTACGCCCGATGAAATGCCTTAATAAATTCAATTATACATTTATTCTCTGTGGGAAACCCATTAAAGTTAAACTCATCAAGCTTAACATGCTGGCTCCTAACACTTGAGTGTTATGTTACTGGACCACTCCTATCTGATTGAGGCCCACTTCAAAAGACAAATAATGGTTTAACAGTGGTTTTCACACTGGGGGGTCCAGCGTTATGATGGGAGGGCTGCTGTGAACAGTAAATAATAATCTCTCATAATCTCTCGCTTTAAATATATTATTGCACAACTAGAAAAACACTATTGTATGTTGTGCTCCATACCAAAAACGGCTTTGTCTTGGCAGCCTGCTTTTAAACACAGACATGAGCTGATTGGACGTGTGTTAGGTTAAGATACAGAGAGCTGAGGTGTTTGTTATAAACTGACTGCAGAACAGCACAGTGTTTTACCCAAGGCTAGTTACTAGCTCTTTCACTTTCCCAGGACTGTAGAAAGAAAATGTGTGTGTTTATGTGCATGAGAGAGATCAGTATAACAGTGTTTGAACATGGCTGTTCACACTCACTCACTCACACACACTCACACACACACACACACACACACACACACACACACACACACACACACACACACACACACACACACACACACACACACACACACACACACACACACACACAGTATACGGGGGTGGTGTTCATAGTCTTAAGCAGAACTGATTCAAACCCCACATTACACAACGCATTCCATTCCAGAATAGCAATCCATCAGGCTCTTGCACTAAGCATCTGTACATAAACCTCAATTATGCTAATGCTAATCCCTGGGACATTGACGCGAGTAGGCAAGGAGGCTAACAGCTAAAGACTTTGATGTGTGCTGCCATTTGGCAGGGCCTCCTGAAAGACTAGTATTGGTCCCCAAAATCCACCAGGGCTTAAGGAGGAAAATCGAGCCTTGCCTCGTCTGTTCCTCTGCTGATTACAAGGGCTTAAGGGGATTCTTTTATTTACTTCTTTGGTTTGGACCCAATCATGAGTGTCAGGACTCTCCAGTTCAGCTTGGCAGTGCATCTGGGTTGACTTTTTGTTTTGCCTCACCCCTCCTCCAATTCCAGGATTCTTCTTTTCAACATTTTCATTCATGTTGCTTCTTTGCTATTTTGTTTTTAGGGAAAAAGTTCTTTTCAGTTGCATAGGATTTGGTTCCTAGAGATTGTTTTCCGGGACACACAGGTGAATACAGCTGGTGTTGACTGACTTTAGAGAGTAAGTGAGAGGTCCACGGAAAAGCCTTTTTTCCTTTGGCACCAAGTACAATTGCTATCCTCTCTTCTTTTATTTCAAATTACAAATTAAAATGAGGAGTTTCTTGGCCAACAATCGACACTGCTATATTGAGAGCAAGTGTGTGTACTTTGGCCATTTCTTACTCTTACGGTATATTCTTGTTTCCTCAAGCTCTCAGGGAAAAAAAAACACCCTTGCAACAAGAGAAGGATTAAAGCTTATTTTCAGTGAATGAGTCAACATGTAAAAATGGGAAAAGCAGTGCAGACAGTTTGTGTAACAAGAGAGATTAGGAACATTTAAGAAGGATTTGAGAAAATAATTGCGGCTTGTTGGGGCAACTTTAGGGGTAAGGGCTAAAAGAACGGTGGCACAACCTTTTAGGTCTGCATAAACAGAGACTGGAAACAAAAAGGCCATCTGGAGGAAAACACTCATCCACGCTCTGTGGTCCAGTAGCTCAAGAGTGCCAAAACTCAACAGTGCTACAAAACTCACTCTCTGATGTTTAATCCTGGAAAGGAAGTGATGAAGATGCCAGGAGGGAAATTGAAAATTAAAGTGGGTGTTTGTAATGGGCAATGGTGGTGGGCAATGGTACACCAGCCTGTGTGGACTGACTGGCTGACCTGTGATAGCTGTGGGGGTAAAATATGCTAAAAGGCTGTTTACCCATTTTTAAGCTATGTTTTTCAAGCTCTATAGAAATTTGACACAGTGTGGCCTCAGTGAAGATGAATGGGACACTGACAAAGGTCCCCTTGGGTCAGCATAATACACTGCAAGGTGGCGTTACTGGTAAAAATCTAAACTTTAATGGAGTTAAACTCTGTGTCAAGTCCTTTCTCGCTCCCCTTGGTCGTTATCTGCAGGACCTAATTACTGTGAGAGAGTAGGAGTGCACTGTCGCCCACAGGTGATTATTCCACTGACCAACTGTGAAGGGTACAAAAACCGGGACACAGGAAACAATTATAGCCTCCACAGCTTTTCAATAAACCTTCAGATAAATGTTACCTGAAGTGAACCAGCAGACCACCATTGAGAGAAAAAAAGCAGAAAACCCAGCTGTTCCAAATCGTCACAGACGATATTTGTCACCATCAAAACTGTCGATGGCATCCCAGCAAATTCTCCAGAGTAAGAGCCTACCACTGCATTGTAAGCACCACATCAGGTTTGAGACACAAAGATTACTGAGATGATGAACTGGCAAAAACCCAATCATCCACATCTTTTCTGTTCTCATCCTTAAATCCACTCTCTAGAGAGGAAACCCAAGCCCTTAGATCCATCTTAAATGGCTAAGACGCAACTGGCATATCATGACTTCATATTTATATTTTTAAAAAAGTATTTAAGTCAAAGATTGTGTTAGTTATAATATATTTAATCAAATCAAAGACTAGAAAACTGATTAAAACATGCATATACTGTATGTACTGTACAGATACGGTAGATCAGGGAATGGGATGGATATAATCTACTGACAATAATCTACCGCAGCCACATCTCATTTAAAGGCTTTCTGACTGGCTGCTTGTCTGGATAATTTTCTGACAGTTTTTTCCAATGCGCTCTAAAGCTCTGACAAACAATTATGCTTGAATGTATATCTGTCTCATTAAACAGAAGTAGAAACACATATTTAAACAGTCCCCACAGCGCGGGGGAAAAATCTACTTTGAAGATAAAGTAGTGAAATGTGGTTTTTCTGACCAATAAGACAACTTTGTTTTTTATTGGTTCTTTTGGAGAAAGCATCAGAAAACTAAAGAATCTACGAGCCAGTCATCTGGTGTGGGCTGAGTGGAGCAGTGAAGATGAGCAGACAAGCTGGGCTGCAGGTATCTCTGGTGTCAACGTGCTCTCCTGACATTTATCTGCTCAGACAATCACTTTCAAACTTCTCTCTTTCCTGCTTCCTCTGCCTCTCTGTGATTTCACCTCTCGGTCATCCAACTATCTCGCCTTTTTCATCTCCGAATGTGTCTGCAAGCTTCAAACATGTTAGGCTTCATTCTCAGCCCTCCTCCCTCTTCTCTCATTACCGTCTCCTCTCGCTGGGACAGGCAGAGTTAAAGGGGGAGAGCGAGTGTGTGTCAAGTGGGCCTTGTATTGCAGCCCCAGCAGTAACACACTGTCATTAGAGTGGGCAGGAAACAACCCTTGAGGCTTGGTTCAATCAAATTGTAATCCTCAGCACATTCCAGTGGCAGGGTCACCTCTCCAGTGTTGCTCTGGGGCAGGAGCAGGTGGTGCGCGCACAAACACACGCATGCTGCTATTTCCCCTGATTTGCTAGTATATTCTCTGACAGTGCTTATATTACCTGACCAAACCTGATAATAAATCCATCAGAGGGGGCAGACCGATGCCTCTGCCATGAATAATTCAATGCCCACCCTCCTCCTCCATCATCCCCCCTACTTGTAGTAAAGCTCATACAAGCCTGAATGCAATAACGTCTAGAAGGTCTATATTTAATGTGGCGTGTGCTGCCAGAAGCCGTGCGTCTTTGTCTCCAGCGCTGTCTATAGAAAATGTCGTTAAGATATTGACAAGGCTGCATGCAGGCAGAGAGGACCCCCCCCCCGTTAGACATCCATTCCAGTCAGGGCGTCAGCTCCACAACAGCGTGCTTCTACAGGTGTTTGTGTTTCTCATAAAGCCACAACATAGGGCACTGATGAAAATTGGTTTCACAACTGGGGGAATATTGGCAGGTCGTCATATACTGTAGTGCTGTTGAACACATTAAAGTTAATGTTGTTCACCATTGAAATAGACTGCTTCTCTAATTCATCAACGCAAAAGCAAAGAAATCATTAAAAGCTGTTTTGTGGCATGTTGTGGTGGAACAAAGAGATCCAATTGAAACAACTGTTTTTTCATTTGGAGGTTGTTTTAAATTACAGCAACAACACAGCAAATTTATTCATTCAGCTGAGCCAACGCCACACACAAAAAGCTAAAGCTAAGCTAAACCCAGTCACTCAAGGACAAATATATGCATCTGGACTACTCTGTCATTTACCATCAAACCCTGCATGTGCACAGGAGGTTACTGATCTGTGGAAAGTCAACACGCCGGAGGAAAGGAAGACGTGGTGGACGTGGTGGGCTTAAAGACATAATCGTACATCAACACCACTTTCCATTTTACTTTTAATGAGTAAGATTAGCATTAAATGTTCCACACAAGTCACACAGAAACTAATAAAGCAGACTTCCTGAAAGTTACAGAACATTTATGTTTAGTAACATTGAGTTATTAACATAGTTTTAAAATAAAAACTCAACTAACAGTGATTATTCCCCCATTTTCACTTTAAAGATTCTGCATAAGTAAGAGGGAAAAACTGCAAATGTTTAACAATAACCCAGCGCATTTAATGTCTTAACATTAAAGGTCGACTCCGAGTGTGTACGTGTGTGCATGTGAGTGTGTGTGTGTGTGTGTGTTCTGGGGAAGCAGGGTGTATTTCACCATTAGCAGTCAGGCAAGAAGAAATGACTATTTTTACACCTATAGAGCGATGTGTTTCAGATCACTGATTTATTGCCAGTGGCAGTAAATCAATGGCAGGTGTTGTAACTTTGGGACTCATCTGTGAAGGAGACCTTTGGGAGACCCAGAGATAAAGAAAAACACACCAAAACAAAGAGTGATAGAAATATAGAGAAGAAACAGAGGGCAGGATAAAGACTGATAATGGAAATTGGGGGTTATGTGTGTGCACAAGTTTCTGCATATGGATACAAAACAATGAAAACATCCTAATTCAGTCCATGTCAAAGCTGACCAGATGGCAGGTGACTGCCGCTGCACTCCGAGTCTTTTATTCCTTATTTTTCTTCCCCCTTTCTTCTGTGCAAAGTGTCTGTCTTCATGCAGAGTGAGTGAGCAAAGTAATGGGCAGGAGGTAGAGCGTGAAAAAGGTTAGGAGGGGAGAAAAAATCACCGCCAGAGAGAGAAGCGAAGTGTGTGTACCTGGCTTCTCAGGCCAGATGTATTTACTTGGATAATGATAGTCATCGGGGCTGACATGGCGTGTGAGAGAGTGTGTGTGTGTGTGTGTGTGTGTGTGTGTGTGTGTGTGTGTGAGTGTTACATGCAGCAGAGTGGAACACAGGATGCTGTGGAGGCTAGATTTCAGCTTGGCTGACTGACTGCATAGCCAAGGGGCTTGCTTGCAGATTTACTTACTGGTAAAAACACTGCAGTCTCCTGTTTGTACTCCGCTCAACCTTGTTCTTGCTTCTTCAGCATCCTCTTTCCCTTCATAAATCTATCATTCCTCTCTGTTATGCTTCAAAAGTAAATTTTTTTTTTAATTTATAGCAACACGTTGCACACACGACTGACTTCCATTGGCACTGGAGCATGATTGCAGGGTATCTCCCTGAAGACACTACCCTGTGCATAAAACACACTCTCCCTCCTGTTACCATCTCAGCCCTCCTTCTCTAGCTTCCTAATGAAAACAGTTAATTCAGCAGACAAGTGATGCTCAGATACATTTTGTGTTTTGAATAAGGAGATCTCACAAGAGCACCTCTATTTTTTACCGTTTTTCTGGCCACCTTAAACAATCACCTTTTTTCATCCAAACCTTTCTTCAAATCATCAAATTACCATGGCTACTGTGCATTTGCGTGCGCACCAGGGCTGAGACTGCAGGGATAATTCATCTTTTCCAGGAGGATACAGGAAGGACATTTTTAAAACCGTCCTAATCAAGAGCGGCCAGACACAAACCACACACAACAAAAACAGACATATGGGTGCTTAGATATGGATTGCCTGGACTGGATTTAAAACATTAGTCGTAAGGCGGTATGTCTGAATCCTGATGTTGAGTCTGTCGGGAGAAAAGGTGGAAAATCGGTTTCTAGTGCCATAGCCTTGAAAATCTCTTACTGAAGGAAGGCACAGAGAGATAGCAAGAGCGAGCAAGGGGAGGAATGGACATTACATAAATGACTGTGGGTCAGCTGTTACACAGGCAATGCATTTTGCTTATGTGGGTGAGTGTGGGTTCATGGGAGAGCAAAACAGGCTGAAACAAATCACACGGAGCAAGAAGACCTCCAACAAAACATCATTACAAGAAGCTTCACGGGCATTATTGCCTCAGCAGATGACATGGAGGACACAAATCCCC
This sequence comes from Arothron firmamentum, assembly GCA_016586285.1. NCBI lineage: Eukaryota > Metazoa > Chordata > Actinopteri > Tetraodontiformes > Tetraodontidae > Arothron > Arothron firmamentum. The sequence continues at coordinate 323,767 of BJFM01000273.1, read as the reverse complement.
CACACACACTCTCGCAGTTGGAGATCACAGTCCTGGTTGTAGTGTGGATCAGGCATAAACTGAGCTAGGTCAGCTTACAACTGCAGGAACAAACAGCCAACTCCAAAACTGAGAAAAGCACTGACAACAGCAATTATAATGGTTACAAAAAGTGCTGGAATTAAATATGACAAGTATTTACAACAGCAAAAGGTAAATCAAAAGCATACTTTAAATAGATTTATCCTCATTTTGTGTCCCTCTGTGTCCTACCCCATTAAAATTACCCAAAAATTGAACAGAGGATATGGGTTTTAAATGTACAATCCGAGTCTGTTATGATGGGAGCGAAATACTAAGAAAGTGTTATCTGCGAAAAGCAGAGCAGGTCTTTTCTTGTCTTCTTATTAAATGACAGAGGACAACGACAGACGGAATGATGGATTTAAATTAATTTTCATGGTCATGGCAGATTTTAAAGGTGCATGCATTAAAAGGACACATACAGCACAAAATGTCGATAACTGTCACAACATACTGATACTTTAATACGGGCTGAAGGTCGGAAAAAATGTGGAAACCAAATGAAAAATGGAAGACTGACAGTGTCTCACTGTTCTTTCTTTAATATTGGAGCCATGCAGCTACTGAGAGCTGGCAATCAGCGGGTGAGTTTTGAAGATTAAAGTGGAGAAAGAGAAACAGAAAGAGATCGAGGGAAAGAACAGCCTCTTCAGGCACCTTCATCATCTGACCGTTAGGAGGGTAATGAACACGGCATTGCTGCTGCCACGCAACCAATGACTGGCTCCGTCACACGCTTTAGCCACCATGCAAGATAAACACCATACAAGAGACGATCGTTTGAAAGACCCAAACTCTAGATGCTGTAGTTTTTACTGTGGAAGCTTGTGGTCAGTGTTCTTACTGGCAGCAGCATTTTAGCTAGCGTTGGACGACACTGGGGTCACTCCCTTACCCAAGGCCTCGACAGGCAAAACAGCAAAACACCTCTGTTACTACACAAGTGGGGTAATAACATATGACAACCACACAGGAGCCATTTTAAACTCAACCATACATGCTTCACCACCCAAAGCTTTAAACCTCACTCTGGTTAAATTTAAAACAAAATGACTCATGAATTAGGTGAAGTGTTGGTTCCGTCCTCATCTGAACCTATGCATGATAACCTCTCCTGTGTCTGTTCACATAGATGTGCATGAGCGCTTCCGCATGAGCAAAACAATGTGTTGTGTGTGTGGCTGTGTGTCAGCAGTTGTCACCAGCCCACAACCCCCTCGAGGTTGTGGGTTGGACTGTCAGACTTAGTCAAAGATCACACATACATATAAACGCAGTTGGTGTTTGTCACCGTCTCCTGGAGATCAGGCAGCCATGTCAGAGTATACGGTTTCATCCCTCCGCCGTTGTTTCCCGGACAGACCATTGTCTCGTCTAGTTTTTATGAGTCAGTTTGCTGCTTGCTTACTGCTCATTCGAAGGGGTGTTTGAAAAACAGGTTTGTATAAAATTACAAACATATTTATGTTACCTCACTCAGGCACAGAGACCAACAACTGCAAAAGAATAGCTGGGTGGAGAATGGAGAGGGAAGGAAAGTGGAAATCCACACTAAGAAGATTTGTTAGAGGCCACAACAAGATGCTAGTCAGGATAGCAGCACACTCTGGTGGATGCACGCTTAACACCCGGCCAACTTTTTGCAGAAAATGCGAAGGCATTAACGTTTATATAAGTTCAAAGATGAACATCTGTAAAAGTAGACAAGCAGCCCAGATTTACAACAACAATATGCAAAACCCAGGATCACAACAGTCAAAGATGACATCACTGTAAAACTGACAGCTGTTCTGAGGGCCAACATTAAAAATACTGACCTGAAATCTGCAAGGACACTTGTTTACTCGTCACTGACAGAGGCAGTAATTAACTTCTTATACAGAGTAAATAATAGATGTTTTTAGCAGCTTTTGCGCTGTATTTCTAAAATACTCAAGTTGTATGCAGACAGTGACAGATCCTAAAATCAAATCAGGACTAGTTTTAATGCTCGCACATATTAACATAGGAACTCTGTGGACACCCCTTTGTGTCTAAACTTGGTCCAGGCAGGCAGCTTGTTGGCCAGACTGGGGCTGATTGTAGGTGACAGGGACACTGCTGGCCAGAGGGACCTGGGAATGTTGGCATGGCAATGAGGAAAGGTCATCACCACAGCACTGTCAGCATCATTACTGTGACACAGGGATGCAGGAGCTGCTGCGAGCGCACTGAACATCAACACATCTTGTTCCCTTTGGCTTTGCGAGGCAAAATAACATTCAACCATTACAATTTTGAAATAATTCTTAAAAAATACCGTGTGTCATAACAAATGTATTAATGTATTAAGTCAAAATTTCACTATACTGTTAAAGGCAGAACTGAAGTCCTTAAGGGAAATGGATTTTTATATATATGAGAAAATATTCTGCCTCTCCTTCAAGGTTCATCGATGGTTCTCTGGTGCTGCTGAAATCTGGTTTTAGCTTCACTCTGCCAACATTTGCTCTCTTTTATTAGCAGATGATTTATCAGCAGATGACTATAGTATTTTGTTTGACATTGTATTACTCCCATTACTCACTGAAAGACAGGTTTTTGTCCTTGAACAAGTTTCTAATGTTAACACACGTCACAGCTTTGAAATACATTTTTGCATTTATATGAATTTCAGGATGAAATAGTTCCCTACTTTCATTCAGTCATTCTTCAAGCCTAATTTTCTGCGAATGATTCTCTTGCCGAATGCTTCTGTCGATGAATGCCTCACACGCTCCCTCTCTCCATTCTGCACTCTCCTCCTTATAACTTGTCAAGTGGGAGCAGAGGGTAGGAGGAGAGAGTGATTGGAATTCATTATGGTCAAATGATTGCAAACTCTGGAAGCTGAGAGGCTTTTCTAATCACAGCTGAATGCGCTGGAGAGTTAATGTGGGCAGGCTATGGAAAGGAGGAGAAAGGGGGCGCGGGGACTCCATCGTCAGTGGAGCACTCTCAAAGGCTCTTCACAAAGCTCTAATGGTGGAATTGTTCTGACACTGAATAGAAACATAAGATGCTGTTTCACTGGCATGACTGCCTCTGAAAATGTATTCAGGTTTACTATAGAGCACAGAGGCCTTTTTCAAAATCCTTATCTTCAGGTTATCTTTTACAATCAGATGGTGACGTTGACGACTAAATCATGAATCAGTCATGAACCCAACACCAGACAAGATAACAAATTTATAATTTTCTTACACTTTTTTTTTTTGATAGTAATTAACAGATATAAGTACAGGTATCTTTTAAATATACTTATCAAGAATTCCTCATTTCCAGCTGATTTTTAGCAGTGCGGTAGGAGAATGCTTGCTGCCCTGTCTCAGATTGTCTTCACCCACGGATCTTACATCTAGAAGACCGTTGCCTCTCACATCCTGTTTGCTCCTCCTCTTCTGCTTGGGCATGTTGGCACCTAATACAAAGGAGCTGAATAGTTGGCACACAGCGGGCATCCAAGGGCCGTGGATCAGAGGAGAAGAGATCACTCAAGCTGCCATCAACTTGGCGCAGACTTTTGGAAACAACTCGCTACAGATTAGCCTGCAGTGCTAACCTGTATGACTGCCGGCCGTTGGCAAAGCACATCAATGGCTAAGAGACTCCCCACAGACTTTAAAGACATATGTGCACATGGCAGATCAAATTAAAATGCTGACACTGAGGTGGTTTCATCTTTTGGCACTATCTTCCATAGAGCCACCTGGCCTGTACAGAGAGCCTGTGCACACATCCCAGCGTCCTCGTTGGAGATAACTGCTGGTGTTAGCCTGGAAATCTCCAGCTTTTGAATCCACAGCCATATGTCTCTGTTAGGAGGTGCATAATGTGGAATACATTAGAGATTCCCGCTTATTTCAGCTTCCAAAAAGTAAAGATGCCGACTCCACACACAACAACTTACAAATTCGTGGTATGATGCGCAAATTTTTGATAAAAACCACATTGTAAATTCAAAAATTCCAAGAGCACGACAGGACTTTCCAGAATTCTGTAGAACTTTCATGATTTTTTTTTAGTCCAGCAGCCTCAGCACCCTAGCACGAGTGAAACCTATTAAGCTATTGTATAATAAAATTTATTTTCATATTTTAAGACCTTTTAACCCACATCCACAATAGAAGACACAATCAATGCCAGTCATGTCTTATATCCGACACATATAAGTTAGTTATTACATGCTTAGTGTGCAAATTAAATAAATATAGAGATTGGAGGCCATGGTTTTAAAGGCGGGTACAGTAGCTATGAGGCGGACACTGCTAATAAGATGGTTTGGACAGAAGAGGCCACACATAGCTGCAGAGCCTCTGAATAATCACACAGTTATGAGAAATCCATCCAGGGTGGCGGATCATATTTTCACACCCCGAGAAAACCTGACTCCTGGTGTATGAGTGTGCATTATGTGTGATACATTTATGCCAGCTGCATTTCGTTCCTGATGGACACACACAGATTTATGGAAGGCCACAGGAGAACTCAGTTCAATTAACACCACCCTGCCCCTCGTTATTCTTAAAATAGCTGTTGTAAAAACCCGTGTGTACCTCACAGTGCATGTCACAGAGTAGCAAAAACACAAATGACAATTTCCTTCCTTATCTGCATTTTTAGCTTTGGCTGCATTTACCACATACATGGTGGTATGGTGGTGTGCGCTCGGCCTGGCTAAATAAACTATAACTGGCTACGACCTGTGGTAGAGCCTCCACGCTATATATAGAGGTGTAAATGCTGCACTGGCCCACCACAAAACATCTGACAATGCAAATCTAATCTAAGCAAACATGCCATGGTCATGTCGTGTCCCAGTTTAGGTTTGAGCTACTGGCCTTTACTAGAACCGCCATGCTCTCGAGGAGAGAAAATGGTGGGGGGTGAAATGAGCAGAGGAAACAACAGGTGGGCGCATGGGTGCTGAAACACAGCTCACCAACGGGGACATCCTAGTTTTATTGAGTATGGCCAACTGCTTGACTGCCAACACCACCATCCCCAACACCACGTCCCTTCAGCAGCACTCTGCCTCTGCCCCTCTCACCCACATGACAGCAGAGACCCCCCAGCAGCCGCAGCTGATGACGCTTGTCAGCAGAGAGATAGTGTGTCTGCTGGGTCCAACTCCAGACCCGCCTGTGTGACTCATGCACACACACTGACAAGCTTCACAAATGTGCATGACCATGTTCACACTCATGACACACACACAGACACAAAACCCTGCATGACAATAATGCTCAGCTGGTTATTGTTGGGTTTTGTTTTGTTTGTTTTTTTTACCACCAGATGCTGTTTTGTGATAACACTAGTGAGAATATACTTTTTAGTGTCTAAATTCTGTGAAATGCCATGAAATGCAGTAAATAAATATAAATTACGTAGAAATGAATGGTATTGTTTTACACATTTGACTCCTCTTTTAATACAAATAATTAGGTCTAAATTAGGCCAACATCTGAAAGGCGCTTTTAACCAAACCATGCTTGTGTTAAGACGTTTCCATACAGACTATCATTTGGACCTTTTTTTATCAGAGAGATGCAGGAAGATGACGTATCCTTACAGCAAGACACTACGGTGGTTACATATTCTTTCAGTAGAATGGTCAAGATGCTTCAGATGTGTTATTTTTGAAGAGAAGACAATAAAAAAAAGGCTGCTTTTCTTTGTTATCTATTGGAAATTATCGGTTTCGTACTGCCCTTCACTTTTCCCACACCTCTTCAAGTCCCTTCTGTATGCATCCACAGCACTTTACAGCTTGTTAATGGGACAGGGTGTTTGGTGCCCAGTAGCGTGAAGGTGACATCTATCAGTTACAGCACAGGGGTACTATAAATACCAAGCTCAGGTTCCCTGTGGTCCCACCTTCTGACAGCAATGGCTACGAGCAGAAGGGAAGACAGACATGGAGGCTGAAGCAGAGGATTTACAGTGAGGGAAGAGTTTCTTAAGCCTAGTTCCTACGACTGAATGCCAATTTATCATCCTTGTCCAGAAATACCACATGGTTTGGTTTGTAATCTGGGAATGTATTCAACCAATTAAGACATGACTATGTGACCTTTGCAAGACCTTTTGGAGAAAAGTACAGTAGATAATTCTCATCTATAAAGATGTACATAATTGTTGCCTAAATCTGCAGTACCTCTGATATTTATAATGACATATTTTAAGGAGAGCCTGTCTTGTAAATGATGTTAAAGCCTATCACTAAAAGATGCTGGTTAATACTTAAACTGCAAAAACATAGTATTGTGTAAAAGGAAAGAGGGACCAAACCTGGATCAAATGGGGAATGATGAAAAGAAAAGATTGTAGGGGTTGACAAATGAAGCTAAAATAAGATGGATTGGAAGGCAGGAATAATAAGACCGAGTGTGTAGAGTGATGGCAGCCCTCCCACTGGTACCTACCTGTGGTGGAACAGATTGAAACGGCTGCAGACTGTTCGGATTGCTATGGCAAACAAGCTTCAGCTGACAGATGGCGGCCTCCGAGCGTAGGGCACCGAGCCATCTGCGGTGTGCACGCTGCTCTCCATGCCCGTATGTATGTGCTTGTGGCCTATAGGATGGGAGGGAAAAATTGGAGGGGATGACTTCTTTTTAATTCTGAAGAAAATTGGAATTTTGAGGGTTGATTTTTAAAAAGGTATGGAGAGGAGACGTGAAATGATCTTTAAATGTCCACACAGAAGAAACTTACTGAATATAAATTAATAGTGAGACAGGGGGAGAGAAAAGGGACAGAGTACGCATAGCACAGAGGCAGTTTAATTAACTTTTAGTGACAGCAAAGTACATTAAAACACTGCAGCTATATTGCCTCATTGTGCTCAGTAGAACAATTAAAATAATTGACTTATTTTAATCTTTTCTTTTTGTTTCATCTGATTTGGAGAGCTCAAAATAATGTTAGACACACTTTCTGAAGCATTAAAGCTAAAGGATTACTAGACTACACGCAAGGGTTGTGCAATGAAACACTAAAACGACATTAAAACATATTATTACCAGTGATGTCCTGTGTGGGTGCAAGTCATCACATTCAACATATCCGTCAGTCCTATTCTGCGTCAAATTGGGCATCATCTCCTGTGTAATGGTTGGATTGAACATCTTTGTGTTGTCTGTGGGGTTACAGTCACCGTTCCCAATGTGGGGAGAACAATGCCACGCTTTGCTCTGTGCATCTCTTTTGTTAACGCGCCGATCCTGACTGCCAAATTTACCACCTGAAACACAGCAGCAGCCATGACTCCTGCTCCATAAAAGCAAGTAATTGTTTGGCAAGCTCACAATACCCTGGGGAAGCAACAGCAGAGCTCAGAGCAGCATGCAAACACACATGCGACCCCCCACACACACCTATCACCTGCAGGGGGTGAAAGCAGAGTGTTGAACAACACACAAAGGAACAAAAGCTCACTGTCACTGCTCCAGTAAAACGCTCCTTATTAAAAGCACCACCTTTCATGAAGCAACAGTGCAGGCAAAGACAGATATCCGTGTTTCAAATGTTCAACGAGGACGTGGCCCCTGCCTGGAACTATGCCGATGTATGACAAAGATTATCTCACAAGCTTTATAACAAGCTACACCTTCATCTACTTCGTTGTTTCCACTTAGACACCTCGCTGATGAAAACACTTCTAAACAATCTAGTCAGCAAAATCACACAACTGTGAAATAGACAATACTACAGCATATGGCAGCAGCCATTTTCCTACTCAATTCCATTTCTTTCTGCACCATTTACACTCGCTCCATCAGGCAGACATTAAATCTCTGACACAAATGGGATGCATGTGTTGCAAGCTTCTCACCTGTTATTTCCAGAAATATCCTGTTATGGAATAGAGAACGTGAAATGAAAAATGCTGCCTGTGTAATCTGTGACTAAAGGCATTTTCATGGTATTTTACCTTCCATCACCTTCTTTGATCTATAACCACCCCACAGAGACAAGTCCTTATCTCTTAACCCCTCGTTTGTCCTTTTGTCCATTGGTGCATCTGCAGAACCGAAAATGTCTGTTAGCTCTGCACTTCTGTACACATTCAGACCAAAATGTTAGGGCACAATCACAGCAAAGGCCATCAAACACCTACAGCCAGACCACTGCATGTAGCGTAACAAATTCATTAGTAATGCTAATGGATTTAATTTAATTACTAATTGTATCTAAATTCTAACTGTAACAGAAACAGAGATAGCAATTATGGATTTTATTTACTACAACTACGGTCAAGGCTGACCATCAACCAATTAAAGATGGATATATCTGCACCTCTTCCAGTCTCCGACAAAGCTAATGAGTATTTATTGACCAATCAAAGAAGAGGAGATCAGCCTGTATGTCCTCAGAACACAAATGTGTCTTTAAAAGTAGCGTTCCCTCCTCACAATTAATGTTCTATGTGCCTGCACCAAAGTGGGTTTTTAGTACTCACATAATGGCACTAATTAAACAACATAAAACGAGCCCGTAAAGCTGACAAATGAAAAATTATGACGATGTAAACTGCGATTCTTTGATCTCATATTCATAATGAAGGTGAAAGAAAAAGGGCGGAAGTTGGCTCATAATTGAGCGAGCCATTGATCAGGCTGGATTGCAGGAGACAGCGACTCCGAGCAGCTGCCCTCAGAGGAAGACCTCCTCACACATTCTGGCAGCCCTTCCAACAGAATAGATAATTCTGGAACAGCAGCTCCTTGCTCACTTCATGCCAGCAAATTTACAATTCAAACATGGACCAACGTGTTAAAGTGAAAACATTAGAAACATTGATTTGCTGTTAAAAGAATCTTAGCAACATTGGAGAGAGAAGTTCATGAGGACAGTTTTTTATGGTACTGTTAATGTGTGTTAATAATTACTCAATATTCAACATTAACAATACATTTGTATGAGTTAGATTTGTTTATTACACTCACAATGTTAATTGTGTGGTAGCTGCTAAAGTCAAATAATATCCAGGGCCTGTTCCTTCTAGGTTTCAAGGCTAAGGTTCCTCTTCACTCCACAAAAGTGGAAATGTCATGTGGAGATGGTTCTGAAAGCTGCCACAATGCCAGCTATGTGCCAGCGTAACCTTATCTTCCAGGCTTTTTGTGCCCCGCTGCTGTCATGTGTGCCCCGGGGAAGACAGCTTAGTACCGTTCTAGCTACAGCGGCGGAAGAGAGCGGGGCAGAAAAGATCGCTCATTTTAATAGGCCTGTCACATCTGTTTTTAGAACCTGTGGACGACTCCTGCTGCCGGCCCGTGAATCTACTGACCCCAAAAGGATGTGGCAAGCTGTGATTAGCTTGGGGAAAGCAGCGAAAATGTGAAAAAAACAAAAAATAAAAAAGTAGAGAGCTGTACATAATATAAGCAATGAGACTGACAGTTGCTTACTAGTAAATTTTGTTTACCATTTTCATTACTGGAGACATTTTTAAACATGTCCACAAACATGGTGCATTATCCATGTTATATATATCCTGGTTATATTACAGACCGAGTCCCCTCCATTTATTACACTTTAAAACCAACAGCCTGCACCAGCGCTCCAATCTGCTGTTCTAATCACTGCAGTGTTGGCAGTATATCCAGCTAAATAATGAATGCCTGGGCTATCAGGGAAATTTGTAGCTGTCTACTTTACAAGAGCTTCTTATTCCATTCACCAACTGCCAGCTCAGTTTGCCTTGCAATTAATGACTACTGACTGGTCACTAACGGTCCAATAAATCTGCCTTGTAGGTCTAGCTGGCAAAAGGCAAAATAATGAAAGGCCTGAAAGTTGGTAAATGACCTTTTGGTAATATGTTTACTTGAATGTGAACAGACTTTATTTACTTTGTGAAAAAAAAGGAATAAATGACTACTGCACAATAGCCTTGGGATGAAACAAAGGAAAGCATACATACTACAATATTATCTTTATTTATAAGGCACCTTTAAAAGCACAGCATGTCAAAGTGCCCCTTTATTAGAACCGTACCCTCAATAACAACCACAATAGTGTAATCGCTCAGCAACATTGACAACATCTACAGCACTCATCAACCACATTTACAATGCCTCCTTGCCATTGAAATTTAGAGAATTTTTAAGATCTGTGGATATATACCACACATGTAGAAGTACAGTCATGTTCAGGGATTTTTCTGCTCTCATTTCAGCCCCTTTAAAAAAAAAAAAAAAAGGATGGAAATGTGTGAGCACTGTGACAGCAGAAGACAGCACAAGAAAGTTGAAGTAGTTGGTTTCAAACGGAGGATTCAGGGGTCAGCCTCTTTGTGCCCTTGGGTGAGGTGTGACAACCAGGTAAGGAGCCTTTCCTGCTTTGTGCAACCCGATAACCGACCTTGACAAGACTGAACATCAAAACTACAGCAAAATACATCAAAACTGCAATTGAAAGGCCACCTTTTCACCAGAGTAAACATCTGGATTTTATTTTTCTTATCTACCTGTGTGGGATTCAGTTCTTCCACTTCTTGTTTATGTTCAAACAGAAGTGGAACACTTGCATTTTTAGCTGGAAAAGCATCTCTTTTTGAATCCTGTACATACACGGCAGCGCTATCAACTGCATGATCAAACATCCGATTGTTAGAAAGCTGTAGCTAGAACGGTCAACAATAATGCTATTGTGCATAGTTATTCTGCAAATATGCAGCATTATATTTAAAAGAGCATTGAACTGCACTTTGCCTGAACTGCTGGGTTTTTAAGGCTTTGTGTAGACAACAGAGGACTCTTATGAGCACACTCATCCAAGGGAAAATCGGAATACGATTCAAACCAATTTTCTCAGCAAGAGAACAAATCCTCACCTGTCAGAGAGATGCAGGAAAGAAAAATTCATCCAGCTGACAGCCAGAGTGCACCTTAATAGCTCTGTCCTGGATGGAGCAGGGCAGAATAAAAACACAAGGGCTGTTGTATCGATCAAACCTCCGGCTCAGATAGACTTGAGTGTCTGCTCTTAAAGACACCGAGGGTTGAATGTACACCTGCGCCCACAGACCTAAATATAATTTCTATTCTCAGTTCCTGGATGGTCAGAAAAGACTGCTGGATATGGAAGCAGCAATTCACAGTAAATGATGGCTGGAAGATTCAGTGTAAAAGAAATCAAATTATTTCATAAAACAAAACTACAAGGCTGGAAGAAAAGCACAAATTAGCAATAAAAAGGTGGTGTTAGAGAGGAAAATATCTGTTTTTTCCAATACAGTCGATGTCTGGAAGAAGTTTTTTTCTGACAACATTTGTTCAGTGCAACGCTTCATGACCTTCAGCAGAAAGATACTTCCCATGTATTCTGAGAAGCATGGCACCCACCAATTATGGAACACACACTTAAAACAATGTATCTATTGTAAAACAGGTCCAGTCTGACGGTGCCATGACAGCAGTGAGCCGACTCCTGGTGAAACTGCACCTTCACGTTGCACACTGTTGGGTCAGGGTGTAAACCAGTGGAATACAGTCTCCCTAAAGTGTCCTTGTTTTTATATCTGCTGTCAGTGCTGGGATAGAGAACCTTAATGGCTCATAAATCTGACTACGCTGAGCATGCACACATTTACCTCTCATTAGAGCTACACCCCGTGGAGCTGCATGTAACACACATTGGCGAAAGTCACTCCAATCAACCAGGAAGATAATAGAACTCTGTAGGATACACTGACATCTAACATATATGTAGCATATAAAGACACAGGCTGTGAAATAGCAAATATAATGTTAAAATGGTGCTGGAAATTGTGAGAAAGAAAGCTGTGGTGTACAGGATCAGGATCGATTGGTTGCTGTTTGACTTGAATTTAGCCTGGTTGCTGACATTAGCTTCCTCAGCATTTACATCTGGGGCCCTTGAATATTCTGCACATATGGAACACAGGACTATTACAAAAAAAATCATAATAGAAATATAACAATTCCTGTCACTGTACTACAATCCTTATGAATGGGTATATTTAAACAAATTTAAGGAGTGTATAAAATTTATAAGAGGGATGTCTATAAATAACCTCACACTCTTACACCCACAGACACACACACACACACACACACACCTTTTGGGCTAATCCAGTGTCTGTGTTGCCCTGTGGGTGGATATACTTTATCTTGAAGCCCAACCAAAGCCACAGGGAGGTGTGCTGTAGAACAGACTCAATCGTCTTCCTCTCACCGCCTCCCACACCGAGCTTTAGCCCTTCACTCAAGCTTCACTCTCAGGGGAACTGTGTATGTCAGAGACAGCAGGTGTGAGGTGAGATTAGAAAACACAGGAAAGTGAAAATGAGAGGAGGATAATGGGAAACGAGGTGAAAAAATGGGACTAGTGCTCCTCTGCAGATGCTGTGCTAGCAAGTTACGTTTAAGACAACTGAGTTGAGTTTTGCAGCAGCTGTGCACGTCAAGCGTTAATAGCCTTTGTTTCTCCTCAGAGAGTGCCAGTCATGAGGTCCAAGTGATGGACAGCTTGGTGGCTGGCACCGGTAGATGAAGAATACTCCAAGGCCATTCACTCCTCCGAGAAGCAATTATCTCTTAGCCTCAGCCCCACACCGTGGGCCTGCATGAGAATGAGCCCAAGGCCATGCCTCAATGCCTGGCATTCTCTGCAGACCACATACACATGCAGCACAGAGTGACAGGATGCAAAACTTTTCTCACACACACAGCAAACGGGGGAAAGTCAGTCTATACCACACCGGCACAATCCTCCCATATTGCACTTTCTTCAAACGGACCTGTTGGGATTTCTAAACGTATGAAAGCCAGCATGTCAGCACAGATTTAGAGCAGAAAGTCCACCTCTGGGATACAAGCGAAGCCTAAGAAACTGACAGGTAAAACCCCTCAGAGTCAGCAGGCTGCCATCCATTTAGCTTCAGGGCAGAATACATGCAGAAATTAATTCTTCATGTAAGTCTACATGTCTGAAATTATATGTACAAGAGCGGTCCAATAAGCAACGTCTGCGTTTGAAAGGCCTCAGGCTGCAGCAGACTCACCAGCGTGTGCATTCAAATATGAAAGGCTGTACTAACCACTAATTAGTAACTGAAAAATATCAGGTAGCAGGTTCCTTAACAAGAACACTTACAGGTTAGTTATTTATCAAAAGAGCATTGGTAGAATTTAGGTTTGGTAATAGATTTCTAGGTGAAAACAAAGAACACACACAACAAGCAAGCTGCACCGCATTTGACTTGTTTGGTATGAACAGCAGGCACATATGGCCCATAACAAAAACAAAGCTATAGTCAATATTAGCCTGCTTGCTTGCTCGCCTGTACCGTCACTTACATTGGCGTTTTGTGCCTGTGCCCAAAACAAACACTATATCTGGAGAAAGCTCCTCAACCAGCTGAAGACACATGTACTTCCAGCCAATTTCTCCCGAGATCAAACTGCAAACATTTTCACAGCTGCTCGTTTGAATCCTACGAGGTGAACGTGAACAGCCAAGTTTCTGGCACCGTCAGAAGTTTTCCAATCAAACATGGTCAAGGTCAAGTCAAGCACGTTCAAGTACGACCACATTTGAGCAATGTCTGTACATAAAACAACCAAACTAAAATATAAATGCAAAACAAATAAGCAGGAAATCATAGCTAACGCCTTTTCTAAGCTATATTTGTAAAATCCTCGCTCGCCTCATATACATTTATTATTAGCTCTTTATTATATTTACTCTAAAAGAAGCACTGCCAGAGAATAATCACTGTAGTGTTTCAAGGTAAAACACTTGTCTTAACAGCTGATATTTGAATTTTCACTGAAGAAACACCTCGCCGCTCATGTGTAAACAAAGTAGTTTTGATGTTTTTCCTGGTAAACCACGAGAGAACATACAGTGCTGTGCATAGACCCAGTCCTTGACTTTGTGAATGAACTGATGGTCAGTGAACCTGTCCAGCACCATCTTCTGCAGAAGCTGCTCGACAAAGTGGCGCTTTTGTTTAGACTTCTGGGAGGGGAAAAAAACAGACCGTACATTTACAAAATGTGGAGTGGAGAGAATAAGGAAGGTAGGATAGTCTAACCTCTGTCACACTATGTTTAAAATAAAACAGACAGTGAACAGAAATGACATAAATTAGAAACAAAAAAAGGGTCCATCCTTCTTGGTCAAACAAGGAAGTGGATGAGGCCAGACTCAAAAATTCCCTTCCTTTTTTCTCTTTGTGTGTCCACTTACTTTATAGTTGTGGGTTGTGGCGTGTGTAGACAGAGCTGCCAGACAGATGACACTTAGCGCACGTGCGCACACACACACACACACACACACACACACACACACACACACACACACACACACACACACACACACACACACACACACACACACACACACACACACACACGCACATCAACTCCTGCTTCTCTGTGTGCTCTGCTAATATTTACACTACCAGCCTGAACACTGCCACTATTGAGTTAAACCTTTCAAAATAATGTTTGACTAGCATTAGAATAACAGTGTGGGAACACCGGCAGGGCAATAAGTCTGGTACCCCTCACACCAGGTCCCAGATAGACCAGGGAACACTGTGGGTGTGTGCCGATGTCATCTTTCCATACCAGTTAAACAATTAACGAGTCAGTGATCCTTTGTGTGCACCTTATTGTGTTTTCATTCCAACCTTTTCAGATGTGCATGACCTGATTTACGTGTGGACATTTCAGAGTGTGTAAATCATACCAAACGACAAGCTAAATAAGAAAGCAAAAGGTTAGAAACAAAAGCGAACAGCATCGGGGTGGAACATGGTCTACACCAGCAACTACCCGCGACAGCACTGCCAGGACCTCATCTGACTAGAAATCAATGACCAACTCAAGGAAAGCTAATTCCTTTAAATTTGTGAAACATTAGCCTGACACTGACCTACTCATCACTGTTTGACAGTCAGCATTCATTCCCAATAATATAATAATACATGACTATTTAATCCGTGTCCAAAGGTTAATATACATATAGCTGACACAGCACATCAGCACCCATGCTTTAAAACGTAGCTGAAATAATAAAATTAGCCTGAAACAAACAGCTGAGGAACAGATTTAACTATGCGTATTTTTATTTTGGCTATTACTAGGGCAGGGTGGGGGTGGGCACAGAAGGTAGCATCTTCTATGGTTAGCACTGCCATCTTCTGGTGAGATACTGCCAGGAAGCATACAGAGATAGTTTAATCAAATAAACATAAACCAATACCTATATTCCTCCTATGTAAGTATGTGGGACATCAAATAGTATATTATTATTATTATTATTACTATTATTATTATTATTATTATTATTATTATTATTATTATTATTATTATTATTATTATTATTATTATTATTATTCATGACACGCACTTTAAAATCCACAGCATTTGGTCAAAATTGAAGAGACTGTGAGGGTCTCATTTATCTTAAAGCAGTGATTATGTATTTCTGTCACCCTATTCTCATCCAAGTATCATTCCTCAACTCTCCTGTAATTATCAACAAGTAACATTTGCAATTATCTGCATTGTCAGTTGCTAGAACGGGGTTATTGTGTTATTTCTACACTGTACTCGTCACAGTCAAGGTAACAATGTCAGCTTTGACAAAAGAAGTTTCCCCAAAGCAAACACGTGCAATGAAAAAAGGAGATTAGGTGCCGTATTTTCTTGTAACTATTTCAAGCTCAGCTAAAAGGAAAGCAATTATGTCTCTTTTGAAAAGCCACTTGGACAGCCCTTGTGGCAGTCTGTGAGTAGTCCCACTCACACTCAGCTCAAGTCATTTTCATCCAGCAGCTGAAAAAAAAATACAGCCACAAAAACAAGTGTTCAGACATGAACCGGTGAAGAAGCACAGTCCAATACTCCTGGATGAAACGTCTAACAGCAATGTGGCATTTATTGATTTCTTTTCTTTGCAGTACATGCAAACTGTAGCCAGATTCACTGATAGCAGTAAACCATCAGGGCACCTCATGTCTGTGGCAGCGTTCAGGCTGAGAAATCAGAAATCAGAAATCCTATCAGTATATAAAAATAACGTTGGATTTTGTGCAAAAAGCAGCAAACAGCAGAATGGTCCCAGCTGTACCAAACCACAGTGATTTGTGAGCTTGTTTGTTCTGGCTGGTAAACACTGAAACATTATTGCACTTAGCAAAAGAACTCAAATAAGCTTTCAATCATTTTGGGGGAGTAATATTGAAAAGAAAGGTGGCTTGTTTTTTCTCCCTGTAGCTATGAATCAAGCCTGTTTAAAGACTGGAACCTAAAGAGTGCACTGACAGCCTGGATGTGCAGCAGCCAGCCACGTCTGTGCCGGTGAGCATCACACCGGTTATCACACCGCGTGTGTCCAGACCTGGTTTTGTCTGGTTGATTGCAGGCAGTGAACGTCAGTGGGAGGTCTAAACATTAACGACCTTCTAAGTGGGACAGAAAACATCAGCTGACAGGCACGCGCTTAAGGAAGGTCATTAAAACACAGGAAATAGAGTAGCAAGGAGTTTTTCTTCTTGGTTTTGGTTCCTGGCAACCCAAGGCCAACTTAGCTAATGGATGCTCTGAACGGTTAACCAGGCCAGCAATAAATGTCTACCAGCAGTCACATCAAGTGACATTATCCAACCACCAGAAAAGCCCTCAAACCACCTCTCTGCTGGATTCCCTTTCAGCTAACTGGCCTTGGTTTCAGAGGAAGCCATACTGGTCTCAGCCGTATTTGGTTCTTAGCCTCGACTAGTTCACTTAATATCAGGTAATTTGACTTTTGCCGCAAATCAAACATTCTCCATGTATTTCAGCAAAATTAGCAAATGTTTTCTGAAAAGCAAATCAGCATGTCCCACGTCTGGCTCCTGCCTTTTATTACTGACTGACGGATACATGTTGGAACAGAATAGGTTGCGAATGGCGTCGCCAACCAAAACCTAAATTTGAATTTAGGTGAAACAGTTACTCTTCCAGATCGTGCTGCTCTTTAAAATGACTCTTGAAATACAATATTAATATCAATCTCTATTAGAAAAATATTTCTCGCAGCAGTGTAACAGAAATGATCACAGTTGTTAAAGTTTGCAAAACAGCCACGCTCTGAAATTCCATCACCACTACAATAAGTTCTGTGAGAGATAAAGAGAATGCTTTTGTCAATCCATCTGCTCATTCATCCTGGTTCATTCAAACTGGTTCATCCTGAAAGAAAATGTATAATTAGAAAAGTGAATTAAGCTGATTTGCATTTATCATGGATAGAATTATGGGGCTGTAAGTTATTTTCTAGTTGTGTGAAGACATAGCAGCTCGCAGTCCAAACTGCACTGGCTAATGAGCCTGTTAACATTTAAAGGAAGGGAAATTAAAGACTCAAAGTGAAATAGACATTCATGCACACTACGTCTTGGTGTGTGTGTGTGTGTGTGTGTGTGTGTGTGTGTGTAGATGGATTTAGATCGGTCTCAACATTGTCATAAACAGAAACGCAGCCAGTAAAAAGTCAGGCTGCAAGTCTTAGCAAAACCACACCAGTGACAGCTGCAGAAACTAGAGTCTGTGCCAGGAACACAAGGAAAACATCCAACCCACTTTGGCTGAGAGCGCTTATCCCTCAACAATGCCTTCCAATATTTTCTCTGGAAGACAAAAAAAAACAAAAAAAAAACAGGGCTTTCTTTGTTTTGGCAAGAACCTTCATGTACAGGTTGGTGCTGACAAGAAAGCCGCTAAACAGTAATCACTTGCAAATGTATTTATTTTTTTGTAGCTAATGATTGCAACAGTTTCCTGCCAAGGCTGAACCCTGGGAAGAGATTCAAGGTGGTTCCTCAAGGACAATTCATTTTATCTTCTTGCTGCTTCCTCCTGAGAAAAATAACAACAGACCAGAGCATGGCTGTCTGCTGAAGAGGGATAGCAGCTTAAACGGTTAAAGGATATTATTTTTTCCTGTATTATTACTGGCTATGATGCTAGGGCTTTTTCATCTCTTTTAATGGCAGAACATTTTAGAACAGCGTGAAATTAGTCTGTTATTCGGTAGACTTGGCTGTCAAAATGCTGCCACCCAACATTATCAGTTATTTTACTTTGCATATTTATTATTCTAGTTTTTATTTTATTTGCATTTGTAATTCTAAACATACAGGAGAAGCGTTCCTTTGCTTCCAACACATTAGCTGCCGGGCACGATAGCCCAGTTACGCTGAGATGCAGCACAATAACGGCGCTCTGGGCAACGACGTGCGGCCAAAGCACTGAGGCGATGTGTTATTAAAGAAGTGGCCTCGCTAATTGAGTTTTAATGTCAGCGGCTGCTCCACTACATGTGTTTGATTGAACACAGGGGAAAGTTTAGATGTTGATAAATTACAGCTGGCCCCTGGTGGCAGCTCCAAAGGTCGGGAGCGATGCTAGGACTACCACCAGAGCCTACTCAGCCCTTCCTTGGAGGAAGTCTGAGCGCTAATTCACAGCTGTGGACATTTATTCTTAAAATGAAAGTATCATTAATGAGAAAATGTTTAGTTCCCTGTATTTGGGGGAAAAAAAACAAAACCATGAGTCCATTAAAGAACAAATAAGTCATGTAATTAAGTGAAACAAATGGAAGGTGAAATTAGCTGTAATCCCTCTGTCAGAAAAGGGGATGAACCGGCTCTACACCTGATCTTAAAGTTGAAATTCAAATACATATCCAGAATGAATAAACAATGGGAGAATTTGCATTTTAAGTACCAAGGCATTGTATGTCACAGCTTTGTGGAAATCATTAGTTACACTCTTCCTTGCAATTATTTTGCTGCGCACACACACACTGCCTATGATAGGAAGGCAGAGAGAACGGCTCTAGTCTTTATGAGAATCACTCACCCACAGCACCAGATAAAGCAGAGCAATAACTTATTTTCAAAAATCCCAACCGGCTAATTAACATTGTGAATTCAACCAGAAAGTCTGTATTCCTCTGATGAGTTTAATTGCAACGATGTGTGAGTCACAATTTAACGGTTCAAACAGAGAGCTGCTCGGCTTCCACCAACCACAATATTTCCCTACCTCAAAGACCGCGACACATTTTTTTTTTTCCTGCACTATAATCGCGTTAAGCTTTACCTGAGCTCATTTGATGATTTAATAGACTTAAACAAGTTTCCCTCCCAAGGTTAATTATAAAGTAGCGAATTAAATTTTGCAAACGCAGATTTATATTTGAAAAGAGTGTCTCCCGTTAGGCTCGGAGGTCATGTGATTCCCAGTCTGGAATAGTACCTTCTACATTTGTGCTTCAGCTTTCTAATAAACATCTCAGCAGGTTGCAAAAGTGTTGATCAGCAGGAAACTTGTTAATCTGAGCAGATTAACTGGGATTATAAAAACTGTTTACCAAACAGAAAATAGAAATAAATGCAGTGATTTGCTGTTCATAACCACGACCATCACAGTGAGCAGGAAGCATTTTTCAGCCTGATACTTCATGTGGAAATAATGCTTTTGATAGTGGTGCTGCTAATCCGTGGACTGGGATTGGTGTGTGGACACTTCAGTAATTCCACAGAACAACACTCTGCGTGTTGATAATCCTATGTCACGCTCAGGTGGGCACAAAAAGACAACAGAACAGCACCGTTGCTTTTACAGACACCAGCACCCTGGAAAAATGCTCTGGGATCTTTGGCTCCGGGATCTTTGGTTCCAGGATCTTTGGCTCTGGGATCTTATCGTCAACTCTTAACAGTCTGTGGAGCTCACTCAGCACCAGCTCCGTTAGATAACACCTACTCTTCTCTATAATCCACGCTTTGACTAAGTTTTCCTGTGCCTAACTGCAGCAAGATTAATAATGTTATTTAAAGAGAAGAACATTAATAATAAAAAATAGAGCCATTATCTCAAGGTAGTACATTATATTGACAATCAAATCTGTAAAATTGGTCGATGAGAAACATTGAAACGAACTAAAAAAAAAATCTATCAATCTTTTATTTAATTTATAGTAAGACAGCATCATAACAAAAAGGGTGCAAAGCTGAAACTTTCTGTTTACACTGAAAGCGCTTTAATGTGCCTCGTTAGAACACGGCCTATTTAAGACGATGGTTTGTTTCCTTGGAAACGCTTCAGATCCGAGGTCTGATGTTAGAATTGTACCAGCATTCTTCCAGCCAGCAGAGTTGGATTTATGCTTCTGTGTCGAAGTGCTACACAGTGGAACAAATTGGTGCGTTACCACTAACTGGCATGGAGGGTGCTCCGATAAACGCTTCCTCAGCCAATTTGTCTTCCAAGTTAAGTTTCCTCCATTCTGGTGATAAGCACGATCACGCGGAGGCTTTATTTCACTAATTAAAGACTGATCCTTGCTATAAGCACATTGGTTTTCATAATTATAGTTAAACTAAGTTTGAATAAAACAAGATTTCACACAGGATTTTTAATTAATAACTTTTGTTAGTAAAACAAACAAAAAGATGGTATCAAAAAATACCACGGTGCTCTCGAATTATAAGCTCAGAAGCATTAAATTATGACCTTCATTTTTTCTCATCATCATCATCATTAAAGGAAGCTTTTCAACCTGCGGTAAACGACCTGCAGTTACCCTCATCCTCCTCACGGCTGCCCTGACATTTATTAACAAATCTATTGATGATTACAATTAAGCAAAGTGACTGGGCTCATCCCTCAAGTTCCAATGCCTGCCCCCGGAACCTTCAGCAGATTCTGCAAATGGAACAATTAAGATAATTGACACTGCAGACCCCATTAACATGGCCTGCTTTCAGCTTTAAAGAGCTGCCATTAGATTAATTTTCATAATGGAGAAGTTCCTGTTCCCTCATTGTTCTTCATTTGCCCTTTTCTTCCCATGTGTCCGACATCTCCTGTAAGTAAGGTTTCATGCTTGACTCAGAAGCGTTTGGATAACGGTAAACCGCAGGGGGAAAGCTCAAATCTGATATTAAAGTTTCCACAGCCTTCTGACTCCCCCACAACTATTTTAACTATTTCTTAGTGCTGCTCAAATATTTGTAAGGTAATTGTTTTAAATATCAGTTTTATTGTAATGCGCTTGAGGCCATAAAAACGTGACTAAAACTGTCTCAGCTGGGCTCCGTTCATGACAGGGTGGGTGGCCTTAAGAAGCCAGAACTTGATATTTCACCTGCATCCCAAGAACACCAAGCCTGGTCATTAGGCTGGAGGAGAAACATTGATATGTATTTATTTATAATAACCTCAGCAGGGTCTGGGTACATATATAAAATGATTTAGTGTTTAATCTAAAGCCAGACTACGCAGGAAAAAACTACCAAGTGAAGCCATCATTTCTCAAGAGGAAATAATGGCCTGTATGAGAGCAGGAGGTCTTTATCTTAGTAATCTGACCAGTGTGTGTTTATGTATGTTACTTTTAGTGGAACCGTGTCTTTATTCTGAGTTCCAATAACATTCATTCATAGTGAGACAGAGGGACAGCATTGAGTTACACCCTCCCTGCATAAGGTTCTGTATGTGAGGCCACCCAGAATATTAGCATGGGTGTCATGGACCGTAGATCTACACCTTTCATACTGCCGCCTCTCTCGGCCTAGCACACGTCTCATATGGATGGGGCAAGAGAACTGAAGCTTCTGCTATTAAATGTTCCATTTCCCTCAGGTGTTATTTCACAGAAAACCACACTCCTTTCAGCGGTCAGCCTGTGCCGGGTTCATTCGATGATATGCATTCCTCAGACACTCACAACTGCCTCCAAGCAGGACAGGTTGCACCGCCAACGGCAAGATGTAAGACATCCACAGAACTCTCCTCCCTTGAGAAGAAAGATTTTTCTGAAAACCAGAAAACCAGATAAGACCGAGTACCACAGTAGCAAATTATAAAACATATTACTTGGCAGGAATACAAGCAGTTTGTGAGGAAACATGAGCACACAGCTGCTTTAGGTTTGTCTGATTTCTGACCATCTGCAGTAAGAACCCTTCATGATGTCTGTAGCAAAAGACAAAACAAATACCTTCTGAGTCAACACGCCCCCGATGCCTCCTGCAGCAGGAAAACAAATAAACACGGGCTCAAGCTTGGCCGCTCCACCCGATCCACTGAAGAATTTCAAACACTTCTGAATTTATTTTCCATGAGGCCCTTGGTACAATCAAAGAGGTCAATTCTGCTTGGAAAAAGAAAATATTGAGGAAATACTTTCAGGGAAACTTGTCCTCTCTGAAAAGGGCTGGCTTCCTCGTACTGCTGCGGGTCATTTTCAGACACATGAGGCGTTTACAGAACTTCATTCTGCATGTACATCTCGTTTTTTCCAGCCTGATCGGTACAACTCTGCTCTACCAGACAGCCGTGCTGGTTTACTGTTCCCATGCCCACTTAAACCCAAACGCTATCCAGCCAAACCCAGAAGTCCTGTGTGTTCCTGGCACGGAGGACAAAAAAAAGGTAGGCAAAGATCAACAAGTCTAATTGACATCCGAACAAAAACAAACTTAGAAAAGAATTGCTCTGGAGGTCCAAGGCTTCTTACACCAGAAATCCCTCTCATGTGGCTTAAGGCAGCCTGCCAGCCAAATCTAATATGGATTTATATACAAAGAAAGTGCTTAGTTTAACATAATGAATATTTAATCATGCATGGACCCTGTAAAGCAATTTTGCAGAAATAATTGAAAGCAGACTTTGTCTGGAGGCTTGGAAAAAGGCAACAGCTAAACTGTTGACCCAAAGGAGCCCAGAAATCTCATGCTGGATTGAATGTTTACACTGCTGGCATACACTCTGATAAATGAGGGTTAGGAATCTGGGGTGGATTCAATGGGTGTTAAATCTGCCGATTCCGTCGGGGTGAGAGAACACGCAGATGTCTGGCTGTGCACAGAGCACATGCACTTGTTGAGCAGCTCAATGACACATCCCTGAGCTAGTCTCGCTGATGCTCTCCCCTCTTAACCATTTGCAAATTGCTTAATTTAGAGATCCGAAAACTGGGAAGAAAAATTGAAATTAAGAAAAATTAATGACCTATGGACATTCTGTCTGCTGTGCTGCTATTTAGCCTCTAAGTCAGTGTTCCTATCAGAACACACAGTTCAAAAAAAATATTTTAACAAAAATCAAATCAAATAGATATCTTCAAAAATGTTCATACGGAAATAAGCAAAGTCCCAGAACAACACTGAAACACCCACACAGAAAATAGAGCAAATAACTGAACTTGTCTTAAAAAGTTGTCGTGGTACATAAGCTGATTTGAGTAAAAGTATTCACTTATGCAAAATTAAACAGGTTATCAGGTCTATTTGCCGATTCCCTGGCACCCTTAATAAATCAGCTTAGGCTACAGCCTAACAGCTTCATTCGACCCACAAATCTTTGCAATGCAATAACATGCACCAGCGAGCACAGATTAATTTAATAACTATTTAATATTCTCTATGAAAAGTACAGGACCAGCAAGTCCAGAGCATATGGGTGGGTGGTGAAGGGTGCTATCTGTGGAATAGGATATTGCCACAGCAACAGATTGAATATTACATAATGATGCCATTTATATTCCATTCAAAGCGCTAGCTTTCCAGACCTGGGAGTCTGGGTTGAGCTGGGGATTTGTCCGTGAAAGAGAGCAAGAGGGAGAGGTGGGATTTAGGGTATAAACACAACCAGGATATTGGAAAGTGAAAGGAGAGTGCAACAAAGCAAAGCGTCTACTGTTAACCTTCATTAGAATAGAATCTAACCAAATGTAAAACACATATAAAGTCTATGACCAGCATCACGTGGCCAACTCATATATAAAATATTATTATGAGAGTGCTCCTGCAGTCACATAATAATGATGACAGAAATAAGTCTATTTTCTCATGTTAAAATTCCTCCCTGCAATTGTATCTGTATGCTTGAACATCTTAATATCCAATCACAATAACTAGACAGGCGTAGGTATCAAAATGACACATCTTCATTAGATACAAGCGTTGACACATCAGATGGCAAAATGGTGCACGGGGCGGAGGTGGAGAGAAATAACAGAGCTTGCAGACGCTGTAATGAGAATTTGCTCCATTTGGCAGTAGCCTGCAGCAAAAGTGTCCCATCTGTTTCTTATTGGAAAGAGACTCAACAGTTAGAGAAGAGAAGCCTGAAACAAGAAGTGAGAGAAAGAACGGGCTACAGCGACACCTTCTGGCAGACGCTGATAATGCATGCAACAGATGGACGAATGGAGGAGTGTGTTAAGAACTGACAGACTCATTTGTCACTTATCTTTATGAGGCATTGGGGCCTTAATCAATGCATATTTTATATGAATCTCCTGTTAAATGCATTGTGTGGTATCCATTTAAAAGCAGCATGCTGTTAAAACATGCTTGCATCTTTTATTACATTTCATACCAATGGCAAGGATATTTTAGAATACCAGGATCTGTAATCAACAATAGGACAACAGCAAAGAACATATTCAGTTTTGGCTTTCCGCCTTTCTGCCCAAAACAACATGGGAGTTGGTTGACAGTGACAAAAGAATTGCTTGCACATCAAGCAACGGCCATTTGTGCAGGAAGATTAAACACTCAGGTCAACCCTAGTCTGTAAAAGCCCTCGACAAAGAATGGGAGTACAGCTGTTATTAATGTGTGTGCTTTAACTGTGTACACACACTCATGTTTTGTGTGTGCATGTAAGAGGAAGAAAAAGAAAGAGTGTGTGTTGTGTGAATATTATGGGGGTGTGAGAAGCTTTTAGCAGGACACACAGGCTAAGTGAGTAAACAGTCTCAACAGTGGCGTTGGCTCATGGAGGATGTTACAGCTTTAGTGAGCACACAAGCCCCGCATTTAACTTTTAAATTCTAGAAACAATGTATCATGGGATAGTTCACAGGCCATAAAGTTCTATTTACTGTCACAACAGCAAACAATCATAAATAAGTCTCAGATATGCCAGAATACCAGAGAAACCATGTGTTTTGTTCCATATGAAGATATATGATACACTAAGAAAACAAAGTGCAAAATGCTTCTAATGATGCTTTGACTTTTGTTTGTTTTTAAATTGACATAAGTCAGTCTCCAAGACTAAATAGGATTGCACAGCAGTTCATGCCCTTGTTATGTAACATTCTTAAATAATGTATTCGCATGCAACTCACCATTCTTCTTGCTTCTTTAACATAAGACCCCTGCAGCTATAACTCCAATCTCTGCTGTTGATATTCAGACTTTGTCTGGAGGCTTGGACAAGGCCTGGACAACCGAGACCCTAAAATTTAGAGAGATGACAAATATGAGAGTTTTTAAATGGCAGTTAAATTTGTGTAACTCTTTTAATATTATCTCACCATTTTTGGTGATGTACACTTTCTTTTTTAAAAAGTGGCTTCATCTGGAGACATCTGCCTGTGCAGCATAAAGGAAAAGATCCTTGGACGTGTCTGTCCCCAGGAATGTTAACCTAGATTACATTTGATGGAGATTAATCAACAGGTCCTGCACATTTCACACACTGATGACGACAAGTTAAACTCACACACCAATGAGATTCAAAAATTAATATGTATTTTGGAAAATGCTACGATATCTCAGCATATATAT
>BJFM01000273.1:285702-297972 GCA_016586285.1 Arothron firmamentum | reverse complement strand
ATATATATATACACACACACACACACATATATACATATATATACACACACACACACATTTTCTATGTACTTACTTCAACACTGGTGGGCGGGGTGCAGGTGTTGGTTTAAAACGGTGCTCATCTTAAAGTATCATAATATTCACTTGTAAACACATAAATTATATATATGTGCGTCACAAAGTGCGCCGCTAACAAGTTAGCTTACGGCAGGCGAAATTAGTGAGCGTTTTTGGCGTAACCGCAAATATTTGAGTTAATACGACTGCTATCTTCACATTAAAAAGCTGGCCTTTTCATTGCTAAAACTATCGTTCTCTCTCGAAGTTATTTTCCTGTATTTGTTAATTGTAATAAAAACAAACAAACAAACAAACAAACAACCATCAATCAAGTTGATGAGCTAATGCAAACACAGGTGCGCGTGGACGACTCGGACTGATCCATTTCCGATTGGGAAGGGGAGATTCAAGAATGGTTTTGTCTTTTTTTTTCTTTTTTTTTGCAATATTATTCCACTTTCTGATGCCTTCGTCCGATAAAACTTTAATCTACTTTAAAATTGATTTATATCCTGGATGCTGTCATATCACTGACAATTATTAATAAATACATTCAACTCTGCAGCAATCGTAACTATTGCAACCACAGCTTTGTTCTTCCATTATTTCCCTGTGCCAATATGTTTTATATAAACGGGATAAAAATCCACTATCAATTGTATCCCAGTCATTTTTGTATTCCACAGGCAAGAAACGTCCCTTAGAATTTAAAATGTCATTACAAATGACGGTATACACAAATCCAAAGTCAAGACAAACTGGAGCGTGGATAAAAAGAACCATGTTTAAGCAGTCATTAGTAAACGTTTATCTTAAAGTAGCCATTAACAAAAGCAGGGCTGTCATGTGGTATTTGCTCTAACACTGGAAAAAAAAAAGAAGCTGGCTGCTTAAACATGGCCTGCAAGGAAGGGTCAGTATTTCCACAAGCAAGCCAAGGAGCACAAAGCCTTATACTGAGAGAAATTTGTTTTCCATATTTCTACAGCAGTGACCAGCATTAAAGCTGCTACTGGGTGGACAACCACCAGTAGCACCCAGGGGTCTGACATCACCGTTTCAATCATCCCCAAAAATAGTATTCAAAGTGAACTACCACAGAACACCAACTGAGGAGGTTATCTCTTGCCAAATTATGCTACACCTGTGAAATGCACTGTATTGCAGCTTTATGCAGGAGTTCGGATCTACTTGTAGTTGTGTTGCAAAAGCTTTGCTCTATGGTTGTCCAAGGTCAATGTTGTCTCATCTACTGTCTATGTCTCACATCCCAAGAGAAAACAGCTTTTGAAAGTGAACATGCCTTCCATGATTCAGGCATGTTTCAAAAAGGACACATAAGGCTGATTTTTTATAAAAAAAATATATGTAGCATCTCATGTTATCCTAAACCTAAATCATTTAGAAAAAGCCTTTTTTCTTCCAATACATTTAATGCCACCCATAATAGTCCAATACATACCACAGGAAGGTGTTTCCATAGTTAAAAAAAAAAAAAGTGTAACAATTATTTACATTTAGTCAGAGACTGACTTGAGAGAAACTTATTCAGAAGCTCCATATTTACACTTGAAGCTGAAACACTGCAACTTTAAAAGGTTTCTAATCTTTGGGTGTTCATAAAAGGCAGTAAAAATGGTCATCAAGAACTAAATAAAATCGCAGTACAATTATATCATTTAATACATCCATGTCTTTAAGGAGTAATAATTCCAGCAATCATGCAACAGAACTACAAGTGAAAACTGGCTACAGACAAAAAAAAAAATCTGATTACTGATTATTATTACTGAGCGAAAAAATAATTTGTTATAAAAACACACAACACGAAAATGCTGTTGTTTTGAAGATGCATAGTTTCAGACGTCTATCCCTTCACCGCTCCCACCATGGTCAGGCTGGACCTTCAAATCTGCGGATTTTAAGGCTTCCTCCGTCTGAAAGAAAGAAAAGGTTTATATCACACATGAGTGCATTCTGATTTACTGGCTGAGCTGGATCATGTTTACTTACTTTTGATAGACATAGCTTGTACTCGGACCTGGTACTGGAGCCTAACGGGGAAAATTGTGACACAATGTAAAGCATTAATTAAGCATTAATACAATAAAAAGCATACTAAGAACAGTTCTTCATAGTGTAATCTATTACTTTAAGAATGTCTTACCCTGTTTTCTAATTCCTCCATTTGGCCCGGTCCATCATTAGACCCTGATCGTCTCTTGCGGCTGAAACAGAAAACTATTTTTTTAGAATTCACGGACATGTTTTTATCCCGATTTGGATGAGGATAATGTTTGAATACAGAGCAACATTACTGACAGATATTTTGGTTTAAACAGAGGCTTTACCTTGGTACTGCTGGACACTCCTGTTTTAGGATCTCTATGTCATCAAACTGCACAGCCTGTCCTCCACTCCTGGTCTTAAACACATTGCCCTATTAACAAAATATGTACAGAAAAAAAACTTAAACTAAAGTCTTAATTACAAAAGGAGGGGTGGGGGAACACACACACAAACAAACAACAAAAATATCCCAACAACAATGACAGATAGAGTAAATTAAAATGTGATTGACAGAAGATGATACAAAAAAATTGGATGTGACAATTTAACCAATTATGCAATTTTACCTTGATCAATTTGGTCTCGATTTCCCCATCAGAGGCAAGCTCTTGATGTCTAAGCACATACTTTTGGCATTTAGACAGAACCTTCTCACTGGGGGTTGACACTTTGATTGCATTTGGTATGATTGGCTGCAAGACAGTGTCTAGGTCCAAATTACAAGGCGGTTTGTGGTCTACCCATTTTTCCCCACCCGCAGAGTGCGAACGCCTGTGCATTGGGTGGACTGGAAGAGCTGTCTGGTGATCCCATTGTGAGAGAGAAAAAAAAACCAGGAAGTTATGCACAAGTGATTACAACAGGAATCATTTAAGAATGTTTTGAATGGAGCTGAAAGTTCAGCATCAGAGGAATGACAGCTTTCTCATAAAATAAATGTAGCACTGAAGGACCGAGGGGAAAATACTGTAGCATGTCCCATTACAGAGCTTATACTCTGGCCTTCCAGTGATACATATATTTTAATACAGCACAGTGACTAGAAAAATACCACAGCGAAAAGTCCATCAGTGTGAGTCAGCATGCAAAGGCGGTTAAAAGCGGCATGCTAATGGTTTGCAATCAAAAGATCATGCAAAGAGGAAGCAGATGTAATTTCCAAGTTAATGAAAACATGTGTCCTCAACAACACAACGATTTTACGTGTCAGCTGATAGATCATCGTTAGACATGAGATAATTACAAGATTAGTTTGTTTTGATCCAAACGTGCTAGAATGAGTAAAGGCTAGATGGAAGTAATCAACTTATTGAACTACATCTCACATGGGGATGCTGGCGTCAATTTCAAAGTGTAGATTTGAGTTTGTTAAAACTACAGAGGAACAACTGAAATCAAAAGACTGATTCAAACCATGACCCAAAGATAAAAACTCTTCCATGTGGGAGTATTTTACAAGAGGCCAAAAGCCTGCAAATTATAACTCTGCGGCCTGGCCTTGGTGTGTACATCTGGTCCACAGTCAGAAGGTTGTAGATATTTTGTACAATCAGATGTTCAATCTCAGCTTGTCAATTATTGTAGTTGCGTTTGGAAGGGTCAGCCCTTTTCAAAAAGACAAAAAGTGTAAGGTATAAGTGGGACCCTTTGGTGTTGTGTGACAGTACTTCTTCTATGAAACAATGATTACCGTGCATTTAGTTATACTTTCATAATATATTTAGATAACCTTTTTATAAATGTCATGTCTGTCATGACTACATTATCACAACACACTTGTGTCTTGTTGATTGTAGTCGTTTCTGTTGTTTCTATGCATTCAAGAGAAAGTTAATCTAAATCTAGAGAGTAGTTTCACACAAGCAGGAGAAAGAACTACAGGCTGATATATCTACAGCATGAAGGCTGAAGTAAAGAAGCTCCACAAGCATCGCCTGCAGCACAGTCTCAGTAAGGACATCAGCCTTCACGTCGACTTTGAGGCATCGCTAAAGAAATGTAGCTTTTGCAGCTCTTTTCCCGAACAAAGCAAAGTAAAAGCACACGCTTAAGGATGACTAACATACACTGGCACTAACCCTTTTAGACCCACAGACAACAGATGTAGCGGGAACCTCAGAGTCTGGCTCCCAATGCTGACCTCTCCTGCGACCCACACTGCTGGTGCCTTGGGCAGGACCCCGTCCTCTGTACTGGGGAGTCCTAGGAGGCTTTGCCTGGCTGCTCGTTATTACTGAGAACTTCTGCTCCCAATTAGAGATACATGAGGCTACTGAAGGATAGGGTGAGGTAAAAGAAGTGGAGGGGGAATTAGGGTCCTGAACTGCCCTAAATATGACTTGACTTTGGTGAGATGGAGTTTGGTTTGAGTCCTGAAAGGTGACAAAGGAATGTGGCCAAGGCATCGTGGGTGTTAGAGGCACCGGCTAAACAAACACAAATCTAGATGACAATTAAAGGCATGCAAAAATTTCCCCATAAATGAAGCTTCAGAGGTTAAGGCACAGAACCCTGAGAAACATGTAGGAAGTGCTGAAGGACTCACAGGCAGGGGTGATGGTGAGGCAGACCTCTTCTGATTGATATTACGATCTCTGTCTCTTGAAGGCCTCTCGGGCTTCTCTGGACGCTCAGTTGGACACCCACCAACTCTGCTGCTGCTGCTGCTGCTCTCTGTTACAATGGCCTTGAGCTGCTTCAGCTTTTCATCCTTCATCCACAGCTTGTTCTGCATTTCCAGCTGCTTGGCATTCACTCGTCTCACCTAACAGGTAAACGGGAGCACATTAATAAAAAGACATTTGTTATTCACTTTTTTGGTTTGATATCAGTAAAATACCTTCATAACCTAATACACTCAACTTCGGTTTACTTACACACTCTTTCTCCCACTTGGCATTTGTATCAGACACCGCGCCCTGCATGCGATGCTCTATGCGCCTCCTGTCCGTCAGCTCTTTCTGCAGCCTTTGTTCCCGAGTCTCCAGTTCCTGCTGAAGCGAGCGTTTGTCCTGCTCGTACATTTCTGTTGTCTTCTGTAGGATGTCAACCTGAGCCCACAGACAGAAAAAGACAATGTTCTTACTGTTTGCAACCCTATATGTATAAAGCACTATGGAGAAAACATGGCAGCACCTTGTATTCTAAGGTTTTGGACTTTTTTTCTAATCGTTCTATCTCCGATTTCTGGCCGCTGATGATTTTTTCCTTCTCGCTCAGTTTGCTTCGTTGATCATGAAGGAAGGTTTCCCGTGCACTAAACTGACCATCGAGCTGCTGAAGCATGGACCTAAGTGTATTGGCTGTAGGAGAAAATGCACACAGTGGCATTAAATGATGAAAATTCCTTAACCAAAATGTGAAATAAATAAATTTACTCAAAGTAACATTGATGAACATTAAACAGCGACCAGGGATTAAGATGGCTGCTCACCTGTTTTGTTTAACTGCTCTGACATTAACTGACGGATACGATGCCTCTTTTCCAGAGCCTCGATCAGACGAGGCAACGTCTGATCATCAGCAGGGTCCATCAGTTCACAGGAAGGAAGAGCTGGGAGGCTTTCTATGACCTGGTCCAGTAGGACAGGATCATCTGTTCCGTTAGATTTGAAGAAGATATGGATGAACAAATGTTTGATGTCACAGTAGTGTTCCCTTTCATTTCATTTATTTAGTCACTCACCATCATTAATGGGACCTCCTCGCTCTGCCAAGCGATGTGTCAGCTCGTCTCTGAAGGCCTGGTTTCTGTGCCTGCGTCCTGCAGCGAGGGCATAGATTGGCCGGTCAACAGGCCGCGCCACTTCCACCTCCTGGGTCATCTCGGCAAAACGCATCACCAGCTGCCACAAACGCATTACAGCACCATTACATCTCCTTAAAGCACATCGTGCCAAACTCAAGGTCAAACCTATGTGTACAGGCCTCACCATAGTTTCCTCATAGTCATCAGCCTTTGGGTTAACACACACAACCATCCTCACTTTTCCTTCTCCATCAAAGTAGTTTTTAAACAGATGTGTAACTTTGGAGTCTCTGTACGGTACCATCTGGAAATAAGAAAAGCGAGGATAAGAAAAGAGTGGAGCTATTCTGCAACAGATTTTGAGGTACCAACCTTACTGGTTCCACACATCTGGTTTTCACGCAGGACTTCAATACAGGTGCGCAGTGTCATCAGGGATTGGTTGATATTACCTGTACATGTGACAAAACCTGATTAATCACCTGAAAATGTGATGATGAGAAATGTTTCTGTGGTTTAAAGACAGAAAATGACATTGATTGAACTCACCTGCTTCCCGAAGGCGACTACCCTCCGCTCTGGTTCTGTTGGTGCGCTCACTGCCTGCCAGGTCCACCAGACACAGCTGACTCACATTCACCTGGTTTTTGTCCTGAAATTTAACATAAGGTTCAATTTAAAAATGGCTGGAATCATGTCTGATCTGAGCAAGATTTGATTTGAGAAATCGGCCAAGTAGGTCCAAACGTATCACATAATCACCACTGTAACACTAAATCAGCTGGGGTTTCTGTTTTTGACGATTAAAAAAAAAAAAAGAAAAGGTGGATGAAAGCATCGCCTGAGGGAGATTTTTTTGGTGGGCGAGAGGGCCACCATCTGGTGGAAGTGATGTTAGCTGCCAACCCAAATTGGTGGGTCTGACAGTCATATATGAAATGTTTTGACAATGATATAATTTATATAATTTTTGTACTACTGTCATTCTTATATAATTCAGGAGGGACCAGCTATTTAATAAAATACAAAACTTCACCTGTAGAATGTGATCCCCGTCAGCATCGAGTGGCGCCTGGGCCAGCTTCACTGTGAACACACTGTGAGAGCGACTGGACTCACGGTTGAGCTGAGTGTTGGCTATTCTTCTTTTCTTTTGACCTAAAGATGGATAAGAGGATTGTCAATGTAGTCTAAAAACAACAGAAGAAAAAAAAACATAATCATACTATATTAGACATTAGTATTTAAAACACTAACCCTTCCAGAAGACCTCAAATGCCTCCTCTGTAGATTTGACCTCCACCTCTGTGCAGCCAGCCACATACATGTTATGATTCTGATCTTCACGTAGGATTTTGGATTGAGGGGTTCTGAAACAAAAGATGAAAACAATGAGAAAACGTACAGCAACAAACAACAGTGTCACTTTAAAAAGTAGAAAAAAGAAAAAGTGGCTAGATGCTAAAATACGACATTCAGGGGTACAAACACAGACACAATGAGGTTTGCAGACAAGCTCAAGCCTTTCAGGGTCATTATGGGTCACCAATAGTAACAGCGGGGAGCCAAACCTTCAAAACAACAGCCACGCAAGAAAAGGAAGAATTAACTAAAAAAACAAATACAAATAAGATACACATATGATTTTTAAAGGGTTTTGGATTAAAGGGATGGAAATGCAGTGACGAGGCGGACATCAACTAGAGCAAAGTTAAAACTATAAATAAAACTGATTAATGTTCTTTCGTGGCCACATACATGAACTCATTGTTCCGCACAGGCGTGCCTCCAGCCGCCCACCTGACAAAAACAGGATTTTTAAAAGTGCATGTCTTCAACATTGAACTGCTATAGCACCAAATCCAATATGTCTCAAATTATAGAGCATATTCAAAAAAATGATGTAATGTAGTATGGTGGCACAACTGTTGTGCACATCATTTGACTGTACCAGTAAAGAAAATTTTGCACAGACAGATGAACATAGAATGCAAAGCAAAGCTTCATTTGGATTTGTGTCTCTTACTTTGGTCTGAACGAGTCAAATTGAGCATCTTCAAGGAGATCATAGATGTAGTTGTTGTAAACCTCAATGTAGGACACAAAAACACTGTAACAGCAGTCCTCATCCACATTATCGCATTTACACGCCTCCTCCGAATGTATCATATCTGCAAACTCTGGATCGGCCTTTTGCCTGTGAAATGAGACAATAGATTATCTTTAAAAAGCACTCAAAATATATTTGGAATGAATTTCTTCAAACTATACAAAGAACAGAGAACAAAATAACTTGGTTACCGAGAGGATGGCGTTTTGGGCACTGACTGCTGACTGTCGCGCTTCTGTCTCTCCAGCAGAGCATCAACTTGACCCTGAATCTCCATCCCATTTTTATCGTCTGGTTTAAACACCTGATTCAAAATATTTCCAACGTCATATGATTTCATGAAAAAAAACCAAATTTTCCCCCACCTGCCTTACAGAATATTAAGGACTTACAAATCTTTTGGCCTGAAAGGGGCCGATGCTGTTGAAGATCATGTCAAGGGAACGTGGAAGGAGCCCACCTTCCCCAGGTGAGCCAGTCATGGTAAAGGTCTTACCACTTCCAGTAACACCATAAGTAAACAACAGACCTGTGAAATCAAAAATTTTACATTTTTAAATCCTGTTTTAACCTAATCTCATATAAGTGTAAGATGAAATAAGTAATCATTTAGTGGATTCTGCACAGTGTAGATCCACTTCAGAAGTATCATTCATTGACTTACCATTCTTACACTGAATAAGGTCTTCTACCAGGGGCTTTGCAACATCCTCAAACAGCTCCCTTTGAGTGGTGTTGATGCCAAATACTTTTTTAAATGTGTACTGGGTCTAAAATGTACACAAGGAACATATACAGACAGAGAATAAGAATAATTTCAAAACAAGAATAATAGCCATTATTTACAGGGAGCAGAACACTTACCTCTTTGTATTCTCCATTGCGGTTGGCTTTCAGGCCGTCGGGTGCATGCAGCTGAATGGTTGAGCTGCTAATCATCTCTACACAACATTCCTCACCTTCTGCCCCGAGAGGACGTATGCGACAGTAAACCTAGGTAAATATTTGTGCCGTTACTATCATCGATTGTAGAATAAACCCATAAGAAATATGTTATATTAAATATAATTTTAGAAAATATATTTCAGCCTGGTATACTATGGTTAACAGATCAAGTGTTTTGTATTGAGTAAACCACGATTAAAATTCATGAAGGTCAGTGACTTATGAGGATTTCATATATATATATGTGTGTGTGTGTGTGTGTATATATATATATATATATATATATATATATGTGTGTGTGTGTGTGTGTGTGTGTGTGTATGTGTGTATAAAATTAATTTTAAAAAAAACA
Organism: Arothron firmamentum; assembly: GCA_016586285.1. Classification (NCBI taxonomy): domain Eukaryota; kingdom Metazoa; phylum Chordata; class Actinopteri; order Tetraodontiformes; family Tetraodontidae; genus Arothron; species Arothron firmamentum. The sequence goes on along the minus strand of BJFM01000273.1, from coordinate 288,687 downwards.
ACAATGTATACACGTACCCCAACTGGATCTCTCTCTATGTTGTTCGCCTTTTTTGGTCCGGGCCTCCGAGGAGTCCTCCCTTTGCTATTGGTTTAAAGCGAAGAAGAAGAAAAAGGACAGGACAAGGTAAGTAATAACCAGAAAATATTTATAGCTTCACTAGAAAACTGTCGGGTTAGGGTTAGGGTTTGTTCTGGGTCTGACACTAAAATCAGGACATCTATCACTTAGGAGGGGTGATCTCAAAGCACCTGAAAGGCGTTTATGCCAGATTCAGAGAATAAACTGTCACTTCGGTATCAACACATCGAAATTTGCGATAGCACAATCAGACCGCAATAATAAACAATAAATGGGGTAATGTATTCTTTTTTGAGAATATATGTGACTTTGAATGTAGACAAGGGGATAATAATTTTAAATAGTCCTACAAAAAAAAGTCAGTCATATAGCGTTAGCTGTCTGGTTAGCTAACGGTAGTTCCGCTGCCATCATCCCTACCGCTTTTATTTCGCGCTTTAATTAACGATATATTCTGTACAAAATATGATGTGATAAAATACACTATTGTGACTAGCATACGCTTTAATTACGTGAACTGATAGACGTGATATAACTGTCAAAACTTACACTGGCCTCTGCATTTTCGTTGAAAACTCCTGTCCAGCGTCACACAAGAGCGCCTCTGCTGAATTTGAAAATGTCTCCAGTGAGACGTTTGTTCACCATTTCAACCAATCACAGCTCAGCCCTCGCCACGAGAGCGGAAATCCGCCCAGACTCTTAAAGGGGCGGGGCTATCGCGTCGACGTCATTGCGCTTTACCGAAAATACGAAAATTATCAATTTATTTATTACTGGTGAAGACCTTTTTTTTAAAAAATATATATATAAATAACTGCATAGAGCTTATCTCAATAATTTCTCCAATGTGAAGTTCTAAATTTCTTATTTCAGGTTGTGTTGCACTCACTTCAGATGTTAAAATAGGCCTGCATTTGTATGAAGTTTGGCACTGCATACTCAGTGAAAAATTAATCACGTCGATAAAAGTACACAAAATAAGTACATATGCAAATACATAATATTGTATCTGCAGGAATATGATTAATATTTACATGTGATGCAAGTGTGGCTATTGTCAAAGAAAGCAGTTAGTGCAATGTACAAGTCAAAAGTTTTGCCTAGTTTAACACAACACATGCAAGTTCTATCAAGATTTTATTTAAAAATCAATATAAATAATACAATCAATAAATACTCATTTTGGATCATCTGAACATCATCACACAAGTCTTCAGAAAGGGCAGAAAAACAGTAGTCATTTCAGGCATACAAACAATTCTGTAATGTTTTGTGTCTGAACCTGGACGTCTTAAAAACTCTCCTGTCATAACCGTTTCGCCTTCTTGAGTGGTACGCAGGACACTCAGGTGCTTTGCAAGCACTGCCACTAAAAATGTACCCTCCCACCCCAGAGATAGCCGTCTCTTCATACTCCACCTGTGGATATAAGAGTTGTTTTTATTTATATCTTTTTTTAATCAAAATAAACAGCTCTAATAAAGTCAAGCCCCAGAAACATTCTGAATCATCATTGTTAAATTGACAGTGAATGTATGCAGATCAACAGCATCTTCGCAGCTCAAAGCATTCCAGGAAAGTCTATAAAGGTGTGCACATGTGCTGTCCCCCAGTCATGACGTCATTGTTTGACGGGGGGGGGGGGCAGATCTCTGTGGAGTGTGTCTTTGGAGATTTACGAGGCATTTTGTGGCCCCTTGCCCTAGACAGAAGAGGTAAACTGAAGAGGACGACGATGAGGAAGTTCACCACTATGCAGAAGAGGCCCGGCCACACTGTGTTGGATGAGGTGAGGGGTCTGGAGTGTTCCAGGAGCCAGGAGCGCCGCGTCCACATGTCCTCCTCGATGGCCTTCATCTGGAAGTGCGTGCCGAGGATCGCACACACGTGGAAGAGTTGATGGCTGTGACCTGCAGGGGGAGCAGTTGAGTTTGAGACCAGATTATACCTGTAACTTAGTTATTGAAAATGAGCATATGACATTATAAACGTCTGCAGGTGGTTATGCATTAGCCAAACCAACAATGTTTAACACAGGTGAGAAGACATTCACATTTACACTGCACACAAAACACTGCCTTATTCAGGACTCTAAATGAACACTCTTTCAACTTGACTTTACCATACTTTTGTGCGTGAATGTTCTAACTATGAACACGATCGCTCTCACCTATGTAGTCGAAGCTGCCGGGCGCCAGGCGCTCGGGCAGATGTGTGGCGAACAGAAAGCCGGTGAGAAAAGCCAGCGCGATGTGGTTGTAGTGGAGGATGTTGGTGTCATTGTCTGTGCAGCCTTCTCCTTGACACAGAAACACCTGCAGGGGTAAACTCAACTATTTATACCCTTCAATTTTTAGATATAAATGAATTTGAATATATTAATGTAAAAAAAAAAATTAAAAATGTAATTGAATAGAATTTACCCACTTATCTAAAGAGGAACTCTAATATTTTATGTAAATTCCAAAACAGGGCTGCAGCTTTGTATAGATTAACTGCATACCACACACAGGAAACAAAATAAAACACTGAAACACGTCCCACTCGGACACACGCCCAGTTTCACGCCTTTGTGATGTGGGCAATGCCATCAAACGCAGCATCCTACCCTATAGAAGAGGGGAATGTGGTCAAACAGGTAAGGGCAGGCAAAGGCGACGACACGGAGGCACTTGCTGAACTTTGGACTCTGATATTCAGGGAATCTGGAATCAGATCACAGAGCGGTTACTGTCAACCATGAAGAGCCAGCGCAGGCGGTGTTATACTCAGGGAAGGGTCTGTGGTTTCATTAGCAGGCACACTTCAGTCACATTTAAAAGGTGGTTTAGAGTTCAGAATCGTGTTACAGAACAGGTTTTACAGCTCTTCAGCAGAAACCACCCTCGGAACAAACAGCCC
>BJFM01000273.1:262390-285693 GCA_016586285.1 Arothron firmamentum | reverse complement strand
CCCCCCCCCCCCCCCCCCCCAGGGCTCTGCCATCGCTGTTGGGAAACAAAACATACAAAACTGTGACAGCTATTTAATCAGTCTTTTCAAATCTGACTTCAAGGATGACGTCAAAGAAGAACCAAGCCCTTGTTTTAATCCCACAGAGATTAAGCTGCATCCCACGCGGGTTAGAGAAAACATATTTTACTGTGACTGTCTTTACCTTTTTACGGTGTCACGGTTATAGTCCCAAAATGGAAACCCGAGCCTTCGTGGTGGGAGACAAGAGTGAAAGATAAGGAATTAGCGTATTCACATCTAATGCAACCAAACACAAACAAGGGTGCAGAAGATTGTTTTTGCTCTTTGTTACATCAAGGACAAAAATTGTCTTTAAAAAGAGACTGAAGTTGCTGAGGTGATCAGCCCACTCAAGCAGGAGTGTGTGAGGCACATAGAATCCACTGTCACATAACCATCTGGCTGCACCTTCATAATGGATATTTATGAACAATTTGTCCAGTTTGACAGTGAGAGGGTGTGAAAGCAGCGTTTACAAATGGCACCAAAGAAGATGCCAGAGGTTAAGAAGAAACTGTCAAACAGGATATGAAGTACAAACGAGAAATGAGATGGTTCTACCTGGAGTAGCAGGACATGCTGGTGCAGACGACCGTGTTGAGCACAGCGAGGGTGAGGAACCACTGATGGAACAAACCGTTCACCCACTTGTCTGGGAAAATGTACGCTGAGTAGCTGATGGCTGAACCTGCAGCACCAGTGAGAAACAGTGATAACGGTCACATCCCAGAGGCTTCAGATGTGCTGCTGGGCCCAGCTACTACCGAGGCTGTAGAGACTGAGGGCGCTGTAGTCGAAGAAGAAGCAGATGTGGCGTGCACGCGGCGACATGCTGCTGAAGGTGTGGGCACAGCTGGACGCCAGGGGGTAAATGCAACAGGTGAGCAGGAAAATGACCAGCGGCCAGGTGAAGGAGTCCTGCCATGCTGTCTGAATCAGCACCACTGTCACCAGTTTCCACAGGAAATACCTGCAGGAAAAAGGTCCACAGAAGGTTTACAGAGGAGTTCTCTACACTCACAGCACATTAATAAAGCCGAACCAGTGACCACCTGCTTCTGTGTTGACCATTGTGATATTAATCACTTGTTAACGGGCTGTTTTATCTGGTCTAGTATAGTTTTGCTACATGAACCTTTGACGGCTGCAGGAATCTCTGATTTGATACAGGAAAATGGACCAATATATAAATGCTTAAATGACTAATGATTAACATGCAGATGTTTGCACAGTGCTCACACAGGGGAATGCCTATTCCTGCAGTTCTGCTCGTTTAAAGCAGAAGTTTCAGATGGAAGCCCACCAGACACATTCAGAGGTGAAGTCCTGCCCTGGTCCCCATCTCAGAGCGCCTGATTAACAGATCAGTGTTTGCACGTTTCCATACGGCTGAGCTGCTGGCCACAGGTATATTAACCACGTGGTACACACACCCCAGTGCATCCTCCACCAGAGACACACACACTTCTGTCTGGGTCAGGTCAGTTTAAAGGTTGGGAGTTGCGTCTCCACGTCAGCTGATCATTTCAGGCTCTGATCACTTTCAGCATTTTAGTAGAATTTGTTGTTGTTGATGTTGTGATGTTGATCTACATCAGAGTGAACTGTGGACCCATAAAAGAAAGCGTGTGTGCGTGCATGTGTGTGTGTGTGTGTGTGTGTGTGTGTGTGTGGGTGGTTGAAAAGCTGCCACTCCTGTCAGACTTGTAGCGCACATGGTATCGACTGGGAGGACACAGCAAGTCTGAGATCCATGTGGTTGCTGGGACCTGGGACTCAAAACAGTCCTCCGTGCACACGTGTGTGTGTGTGTGTGTGTGTGTGTGTGTGTGTGTGTGTGTGTGTGTGTGTGTAATCCCACTTAAAGGGGAATCAGATAAATAAAGCATCAATCGTCAGTAAAATTCTAGCTCTTTCTTCTTCTGCTTCAGTTAAAAGCAGAATTTTGTAAAAACTCCCTCACCTACAAGCCTAGTTAGATGTTTACTCAAGTTTGTTGGGTTTTTCTTCCTCACCGCCTTTGGTTCTTTCTGAGGCTGCAGAAATGTCTTCTTTTTAAAAGTCAGAGCTTGTTCTTTGGATAGATGCATAACCTGTAGATCTTTTTCCTCCAGACATTTTGTTGCTCAGCTGTGACCTCGCCTCCCCGCAAAACCAGCAAACGTAAACAAACCCAGGCGCGTTAAACACCACGAGTACAAAAACAAACAAAAGCAAACAGATTTAGGAAAATCCTGGTCCATTGTTACCAAAGGGAACGTGTCAGCAGTACCAGGTGGGCAGGAAGTGCGTCCAGATGTTGAGGGTCTCGTTGGTGAGCTGGAAGAGGCTCAGGATGCAGTCTTTGGCCGAGCTGCAGGGGTGTCGGTACCCTGAGATGATGCTGTCCTCGTGGAAAACCTGCAAGACAGGAAGATGTTTTCATCCACAGAGTTCTGCTTTGGTTGGACTTCTCTCCTAATCAGAGACAAACGTCCAGCAGAGATGAACTAACTGCGGGCACTTGGTTGGCGTTGAAGACTCGCTGCAGTCTGAAGAGGCTGATCATGGCTGCTGCGAGGCGCCACCCTCTGGGAGTGCTGGAGCGAGTGTGTTGGCAGGGTGTGCCTCCGTGTCTTTATATCACCTGTGGCGTTGCCATGCTGTCCTCCAGGTCTCCCCCTGTCGACTCCTCTGTCTTCAAATACACCGGGAACATCTAGAGTACCGGAGCCACGCCTCCTCTTTCTGCCGGCTCCCTGGAGGTGGAGACAGGTGTGGACTCACCTCTCACACACAACACACACACACACGCACACACACACACACACACACACACACACACACACACACACACAGACAAAGGCACGCAAAGACACACACTACCTCATGGCCTCAGCCAGGGGTGTGTTCGCTTGTTGAAGGAGAAGGAAGAGTTTTTCAGGACTGACCAGCAGCTCAGTCATCCTCAATCAGAGCAGAGTTGGGGTTGTTGTTGCTCCTCCGGTCGGTCAGGCCGGAGCTTCCACCCTCATTGTAATGAAGGAGACACTGAGACCAGCTCAGCCGTTTGGTGCCACCCAGATCCAGATCGGACCCCAGGATGAACTGTGAACTGGTCGGCAGGGTTCGGTGTTCTGGGGGAACTGGTCACACCCAGCAACGGTGGCCAAGCTCCGTCACAGTTCCCCCAGAGTGCTGTTATCTTGTTTGAACTCCATCAAACAAACACATATTGCTGCCACACAACCAGGAAGTGGGAATAGGTCACATGTGACGTGTGGATTGATCTGAGATTAAATAAAATTTCATTTACATTTTTGTCGTCTGCTGTGTTTTTGCTGGATTCAGTCACCCGCAACAAGATGTCAGCCTGGTTTAAGTATAAACACAAAAGATAAGTTAACGTTTCACCAACTTCTAGTTTCTGTTTATGGCTTTTAATAATATTTTGCTTGCAAAACTAAAGTTATAAGCTAGAAGACTGTAAATTGTGATTGTAAAATGTGGGAATAAAATGCAGTAAAAGTGCATGAAATTGCCAGATAACGTCAAATAAATGATATAAATCTGAGAAAAAACACATGAGCTAAAAAAAAAAAAAAAAGTTTTGTTTGTGAGTAAATGTTTGGACTTGTATTGCAGGATTTAGAAGTAACAAACATTTAAGATGAGTATTTATCTCTCTTCACATCAGTCTTGTCAAACCCTGGATCAGCAACACAAACTGTTGAACAATAAATAAAGTAACAGGAAAAACATTCCAGTTAAGTTAGTATGCGGGTTAATATGTAAGTCAGCACTGTAGAGGCGGCAGTAACCGGAAGTCAGAGCAGTCTGCAGGTTATAAAGATAATGAGTAACTTTCCTCTTTTGTCTTTGTTTTCGGCTTATCGTTATCGTTCAAAGGCGGAACTATGAGGTGTGAAGTTCAATAAAAGAATGATTGCAAGATAATGCGCGGTTTATCCACCAGGGGGCGCCAGAAATAACTTTACCTCTGCAGACGGCCCTTCCTCCATGTTCTGCCCGATTTCAACAATATACAGAAGAATAAAGAGTACGAGGAGAAATAGATCTCACTGTGATATCAGAACTACGAGCAACGTCAATACAAATTAAACACCTCTAAAACGATTAGATTTGAGCTGCATAAACCATCGAATTATTTCTATCAGATGAAATTCTCAGTTAAAGAGGTTTCTCCATTCTCCTGTTATATTTTTAAATAAATTAAATGTGTTTTTGCACGTTGGTGCGCATTGACGTTGTACTACCACATCTTGCCACTGAGCGGCAATGTTGCGCATTCCGCTATCCAAGGATGGAGCTGGAGAAGTCATGGAGAACAAAGATGCAAAGAAGCTGTCTGCCATCTGTATTATCACTACCTTCCAATTAAATCAATGTATTTAATTAGATACATTTGCTTTAATATACAGGAATCAGCAGGGTTTAGGTTGGTATTTAACTGCCATAATGCATAAGTTAAAAAAAAAAATCTTACTCAATTCATTCATCTCTGTACTGATGTTTGTAACTTTAACCGTTTTTTCCCCCTCAGAATAATTTCTTTTTTAATATCGTAAAATTTTGTGACCTGATTAATCTGAGCAATCGAGTGTGGCCACTAGGGGGCGCTAAACAACCAATTCTACATTTGGAGTCGATAAATGAGACACGTAGAGCTAATAAAAGTTCAGTTTTATCAGGTTTTCTCTATCTTGTCCATTCATTGAGAGTGTGTGTGACAGTGATCTGACTGCATGGACTTGTTAAGCTCTGTGCCCCTCACCTGCAGCTGGATCTCACCTGCTCTGTCACTTGTCCCTCTTGTGCTGTAAACAACAGGCCGCTGCGCAATAAAGCCGGTTCTGACCCCGGGGGAGAGAGCAGATCTAAAACCCAACAGCAATCTGGTGAGCAAACTGTCAAAATGAAGTCAAAAGGTTTGTTTTCTCCTCCTCCGAGACTCAACATACAAAGAAATCCAATAATACAGGGTTCAGCCCAGTGCTAATATCATCAACGGGGCAAATGTATGAGCATCATAAAGTCTTTGGCCTCCAGAGAGCCAAGAACTGGCTCTAATGTCATCACAGTTGTCTCAAAGACATCTGAATGGCAGCGTAGGGGGCTGGGCCGGGGGCCACGACCAGCCAGGCTTTGATCAGGTCGATGTGGGGGTAATTACAGGACTGGGAGAGGGAGGCGCTGTCAGGAGGAATGGGGATATCGTTACCGTCCAGGAGATGGGAGAGGTAAAGGCTGCGCAGGAGAAATGATGCAGGCAGTGGAGAGGAGACGCCGTTCTCTGGTGTCTGTGCTGCACCTGGATCAGAATCACCTCATTAGAATAAATTATTTAACAGACTTGCTTCTTCTTTCTGGACGCATCACAGAGACAACATACAGGCCAAAGTGCACCTTGAAAGAGATGGGAAACAAATACAACTCCAGGTTAAACAAAACTAATTTGCAGTGGAAATAGTAAAATGATGACAGGATTGTTAGAGGTCAGGTATTTGTTTCCCAGCAGCCACCGCTGCCCCGCACTAGCGGAAATGTCAAATTCCACCACTAGATGGCGCCAGTTCACACACAGATTATTTACACTTCAGGTTTCGCCGGTCTCGCTGCAAAATAGTTCCAGGATGAACCAGATATTAATGAAAAAGATGCTTTTATTCATTTTTCATACTTTAAGAAGCACGATTTAAAGCACAAAGATTTTCTCTGTGTATAAACACCTCTCTTTCTTAAAAAAATGCTAGCATCTGCACATTGTGCTTTGATTGCAAGGTCTATTCAACCGCTCTGTTTCCTGTGGTGCCGCCACCCCAGGAAAAAAACATATTCTTTTATTGCATAAATCACATTTGACCCACACGATGATGTTTTTATGGGACTGAACCAAACTAAAACAGACACAGTGAACAATAATAGCAGCTTCCTCACTGAAGGTGTTGCATTGTCCTTGGGTGTTTTGTCGTTGTGCTTTTGTCTAACAAAACACCTCACATCTCTGCGAACACACCCATCAAATAACGAATGTTGCCTTCAAACACAGCAATAAAGAAGAGTGCGGTAAAGTAGAATATGGGAAACAGTATTCAACTGAATTAATCGCCGAGCTGCAAGCATCCTTTTGAGGATTAGCAGGTTTTGCTCTTTGTACTGATTCAGAAAAGAATTTCTCAAAGGCAGTTTTGTGTCTGATGGGAGTCAAATTTTTAGCAAAATACTCTGTACACAGAAAGATGACTTTGGTATAAACAACAACAAAAACCAACTGCATTACTTAATTTCAAAGTTCGGAACAATACACGGAAGAAAAAAATGATCTGTAACTAAACAGAAAATACCAGCAAACAACAAATTATTAAAAAGTAGATGATGTTTCAACATTCAACAAGGGTGAATGAAATTAAAAAAAAATTAAAAAGCAAGTATTTTTAGCTTCAGCCAGGGAAATGTTGCACTGTCCACAAGATCACAAAATTACTTTACATTTTGCGTTTTTCCCGTGTAGATTCACTCTCCAACATCTCGATGCTAGTCTGATCATTTCCAGGTTGTGTGTGTTTGTTGTGTGTTTTGTGCATGTGGGTAAACCATTTTCGTCTAAAAGCAGCAGTTGCCTTAAGCGGCCTCTTTAGGCTGATGGGTGACTGTACGTGGTGCAGGTTAAACAGCCCGCCAACGGGTGAACTGACCCACCTTCTGCTCTTACAGGGGTCAACGAGGGCGGCACTGAGGCCGAAAACCGCTGACGCTCCAGCAACAGCGGAGCTGAGCGGCGAAGGCCTGTTGGGAATAAAAGCCTCGTTATGCCTGTGAAAATATCTCATCGACCTTCAGCAGCGCTGGGTTTGTCTCATTTGCAGGACTGAAGCAGACAAGGGAACGAGTCTGTGCTGCCTCCACGTCAGCCCATCTACACAACCACTAATGCATCCTCAAAATCCTCTAATCCTTCACCGTCCTCTGGATTTGACATATTAGGCCCAGTCAGAATCAGAACCTTCCGGCTTCACATACAGCTTCAGACTGATGTATGAACTGGACAATAAAAGATAAGAAGCCAGATTTACATCTGCGCCAGGGTCTCTTTGGACTTTGAATCAGGACAAAACTGAATCTTTCATAAAGTCGGCTTGACTTCATATTCCCTAATTACTCAACTCATTAATGAGGGTCAGTGTATATTATAGAACATTAATTAAATTTTTCTAGACTAGCCAAGGTATTAATTCTAAACAGCATCGCTGCTAATTTCCCACCGTATGAGCGTGCCGGAGCTACGGTGGAACTCTAGCTAACGTCTGCCTGCAGCATCCTGTTTGTCCCTGAACGGACGGAACCATACAGGACAAACAACCTGATCAAACCGAAACATCTGTGAAAACAGAAGCAAATGTCCCAGAATGTTCATTATTTAACAAGCTGAACTCAAATTAAGGCAGGAATAAATCATTTTGCTCGAGCATCATTTTTCTTGTTTTGGACGCAGGGAAAACACAATTTTGTATTTATGAGGTTCTACATTAAAAAAAAAGAAGAAAAAAAAAAACAGTGGCGCATCTGCTTCAGCAAGAATATGGTTGATTAGTCTAACTTATCAGGATATTTAAGAGGAATCTCTGATGTGGGCATCTAAAACTGCCTGGAGAAATCAGCCCAGTGGAATTGTGGGTAGGAAGCAAAGAAGTAGGAGGAGAGAAGCATTTGGGCCGTTGACAGAACGGTTTGATATTAGAAATTTACCTGACAGTCAAAAGGACAAATTAACTGTTGGCCTGAGACTGTGTTGGAAGCATTTACTATACCTGTAGTTTGATACAAGACAAAATATTTAAGATGACTTAAAAGGAAAAAAAAAAGGTGCAAAAATAAAATCTGTTTTATGAGTCTGATACTCTTGGCAACATTCTCCTCCATATACTATATAAAATATTCCATTAATCCTTTCCTTTATTATAATTTGATAGTGCTGCTGAAATTGTAAAAAAATATAACTGGAGCGATGCATGAACTGGATAAGAGAATATGACAAATGTGTCCACGTTCTACCCTTAAACACACACACACACATACACTCTTCTAGAACGCTCAGTCTAGAACTAGGTCTGTACATAATTACAAACGCTAGCTCGTGGATAACAACAGGAAATAAGAGCTACAGTCGGTGCTGCAGATGATACCGGACCTGCAACAGGACGCCCGACTCAAGGTTTAGGGCCAGGAGCTGCAGCCACATAAATGAACCTCAAGCCAAAAAAGAGGACGAGAGCCGCCTCACATTCACCCGTCAGACCCGCCCTCTCTGCTGCGTGTCGCTTCGGTCTAGTTGTGCTTGGCCCGAATCCCTTTTAGGTAGTTTTTCCAGCGTTTAACCACATCCTTGAAGATGGGGGAGCTGTCTATGGATGCTAGGAGCTGAAGCTGGTTAATGTGCGTGGTGTGGTAGTCCCACCGGGCCAGGTTGGGGGCGGTGCCCAGCATGAAGTGGCGTAGGTCATAGATGCTCCCAGAGCCCGTGTCAAAGAGCGGCAGCATGGCCTTCAGAGACTCCATACCGTGGTTAAAGAGCTGCCTGGCCTCCCTGCCCAGCTTCTCTCCCGCCGTCTCAGTCAAGTCAAAGAGTCCCAGCAGGGAGTAGATGAAGCCGTTGAGGACGAAGGAGCTCGGCGTGGTGGGGTACTCCTCGTACCAGTCGTACTTGTTCATGAACACGGCTTTGACCCCGTGCTGTGCTGAAGGCACCTTGTAGGGTCCGACTGCCTTGAGGGCAGCGTTGAGATAAGCCTGGTCTTTGGTGAAGAGGTAGGCTCTCACCAGGGTGGACATGGCCTGGCCCTGAGCCATGGCCGAGTACCAGCCGGGCTCCAGAGCCCGAAAGCCTTCGCCTAGTTTCCGGGTGACCATGATGGGCCAGCCGCCTCGCTCGTCCTGGTTGCGTAGCAGCCAGTCGCTGGCTGCAAAAAAGGCAGCCATGTGGGCAGTGGTGGAGATGGTGACGTTGTCAACAAAGCCCCGCCCGTGTAGGACGAGTCGCACCACCCGTCTGGGCATGATCTGCGGACAAACAATCAGGGCGCTTATTCACAGACGTGGTGCGGAGTCGCATTCTGATGGGACGACAGTCCCAGCAGGGAGCAGTCAGCATGTCTTACCTCTCTCAGAGCTGCACGCCTGCATCATCTTAACCATCACTGTAACACAGGTACAAAAGGGTGGACATTAACTGACCTTTGTGGCCTTCACAGCCTTGGTGTTGGACAGGCCAACGCCCTTCCTGAGGTCAGTGAGCAGGTCTCTGGTCAGAGTGCTCCAGCTGGTCCTTGGACCAACGCCGTAGGTGATGTCCCGATCTTTGAAGGCTATAAGCTGCGTGCTGGTCACATAGTGTATCACGAAGGGGGCGCCCTTCTCTGTGGTCTCCAGGATCACCGACACGCTGCCGTTGGAGGTGAACTTGATGTCCAAACTGAGAATGAAGTCTTTTGAGTTACCCAGTTGGAGAGACACGCCTTCTGAGGACTCTGTGGTGAAGGGTGAGGACCAGGGAGTGACAAATACGCAGCACGGTTAAAAATGTGAAAGTCAGGCACCAAATGAAAGTGTGGTAATAATACTGATCAGGAAGAATTGGGTGTTTTATTATTCTAGATGATCACTCTTTAGGGACTCTATGAGGAGCCATGAGAGGGATCAGACACACATCCATCCTGCAGGCAACTACAATCACAGGAAAAGGCTAAAAGCCTAACCTCATTCGACTGATTTTAAGACATTCTGACAATGAACTATTTTTAGACGGACTGATTTCAGCGCAAATTCTTTGGATGGAGCGTCTCTGTGATGTCTCTATCCTCCAGTTCACACTCAACACAGTTTCAAGGAACAAATGACAGACAATTAGTCTGAAGACAAACATCACTGTGTGTGAGCGAGGCTCTTTCATTTCTGATGCTACGGGAGAACTCCTGAGGTCCAGAGACAGGCAAGGACAGAGCAACTCTGGCAGCTTGGACGAGCAAAGGACTGTTGAACTGTTCGGCATCTTAACAGCAGAAAAAAGTCAACAATCCGCTCTAATTTTAGCTTCTCCACCCATTTTTCTGTGTGTGCAAATAAGCCCCTGAACCCCATTATCAGAAAGTGTAGGAGTCAGGCAAGGGACGCTAATGGGATGATGGATCCTCAAAGACAGAGAGGGTGGAAAATGAATCATGAGTGAAAGGACAATTGCAAATCATGGTGCTCTCACATGAGGAGAGAAGAAAGCTGAGGCAGATGAAGGCGTCTGAGGCACAAAGACAGTGGATGGGGAGGAAAATGAAGGGGAGAGCCAGTCTGGCAGGGGCCTCTGGATGGATACAGCTCTTTAATGCACTCATAAATCCATTACTTAAGGCAAAGCAGAGAGTAAGTGGATTTGTACTCTGGCCTCTGTGATTACTGTGGCATCAATAAAGGAAAGGCGGGGAATATAGACTAGATTTTGCCTCCTCTGCTCCGCTCTGCTCTCTGGCTGTTTAGCACTATGGCAGAAGAAGAAGATGTCATCCAGAGAGACGTCAGCAGAAGCCACCTTTGTGGATGTGAAACACGCTAAACACATGCCGAGCACGTATGGATATCACTCACCCAGGCGACCGCACGGCATGTGATCCTTCATTGCCATCAGAGCGGGATTATGGGATGTACAATATGTTAAGTTTACACCCTTATTCTGTCAGACGAGCACGCATTTTTCAGATCAAGTTCTGGATAAAAATCCAGAGTCTGAGTTGGTCAAAATAACTGAAATTAACTCTCAATCTTCAGAGATCTAAATCTACCACCACGACTGAAAGATACTTGTTGGTCTTTACAAAACACTTTTCTTTTTGACTGGGTAGACATAATCAGCAATTCCCTTCATCTAAAAACATTCTTGTAATCACAGATTAAAGCAATCGACCGTTTGCTTTTAAAGTGTAATCTACCTGTAAGAAGCACATTTCTGAACTAAGAGAACACGTGTGGATCTAGAAAATAACGGTGTGTTGTGGCTGACAGCGTGCAGATGGAGGAGGGGAGGGTTTTATCAGGGGAGGGACGATTGATCCACTTGTCAGAACTGCTGAGAGGCCGTTAAACACCGGTGCCCTAGATACAGTAGCGAAGACGGAACAGAAATTAAAGCAGGAGAAAAGAGGGAGTGGAGAAAGGCGACTGGAGCAGAAAATGAACACCTGTCTACGCCATCGCAGTCGGAGGTGCAGAAGTGATGTGACTCGTGTTCAGGAGGTCAAGAAAAGGGCTAAGGAGTCTGAGGAGTGCTGAAGGTTTGCTGGGGAGTAATGGTGGAAGCTGGGTGATTTCAAGGTAACAGAAGCCATGAGGCCCAAATGAGAGAGAGAGAAGCAGAGGAAAAGATGAAAAAAGGCTGGAAATCAGGAGAATTATGTGAAGGCAGAAATTACACAAGAGAGGGATGTCTTAGCTGCAGATCACACATTTTGCTTCAGCTCTGGGTTTGATCATTTCTGCTAACCTTCTCACATTCTCAGCAGATTTACAGCAAAAAAACACTCTAGTTTCTACAAATGACTGCTTAGTGAGTGAAACTGCTACCTGGAATTGATGAAAAAATTATATTCAAATGATTTCTCCGGTCAACAATGATGAACGAGAGAGATTATTGTTCAGCACTGACTGGCTGAGCTACAACTTGGTTCTGGCTCATTTTTACACTTTGCTTACGAGCACATCATGTTTGATAACACACAAGAGTCCCTGCACTCCTACTTATCACACACACTGATGTAGCCACTAGAGGGCAACTCAAAATGCACCATTAAAGCTGTCAGGAATACTATTTTTTAATTTTATTTGATTTATTTTATTGGTAGATAAATAGAATTATACAATAACGACACTACATATTATTCTTTTTACTCAATAACACTAATTTCCAACAACAGATGCGGAAAATTGCAGTTGCCCTGCTTTGATTAAAGCCAATTTGCTGATGTGACACCAGTGACATGCAAACAGTGATCTAACCAAACAGCCTCCAGCATCATTAATCCTGCGACCAACAAACTGAATTAAAGTTAATTGACCACCGCAGACAATGACCTCGCTCTTCCAAACACTGATGTTGACACTCTGCATATAAACCAGCTGACTGGAGGCCTTTCTGTCTGCTGCCTTCTTGTTTTTTTGACTAAGTGTTTAGAGGACCCAGACCACAGCTATTAAATCCCAATCTCAGAGAGGAGCTGGGCTGGTGGCAGGGTCCACCCTCACACCAGCAGTCCTACAGTAATCTGATGGTGTAGCTGTGACTCACTGCAGACTATCATCCTGTCCTGAGGGTGTAGCTGTGTGTCGAGCCTCCTGACAGCCTCAGCTAACGGGAGATAAGCTCCTTTGCCCCGAAGCCATCTGGGCTCGCAGGAAGTCTCACATACCTTGAGCGCTGAACTGACGCACGGAGGTAGCCCGGGACTTGTCATGGACACGGCTCAGGCTGCAGCCTTTTGGCACACCCCAGGGGGCTGTGCTGGCCCGGCTGTCTCTCTCCTCCGCTGTGTCGTAGATCTCCACGTGGGGAGGGCGCTCGGTCAGGTTTTTGCTGTAGTGGCTCAGGCCGTACTGGGCGATCTGGATGGCGTAGAAGTAGCCCTGAGGTCCCCACTGGGTGGAGAGAGGCACACCTGGTTGAAAAAGGACGAGATAAGGATACATTTAAAAATCTGAGGCTTTTCATCTCTATTTGCTAACAGCCTGCTGAGCATATTTGTCCCAGATGAAGTGAAAATATGCATTTATAAATCTGGTGAGTTCTTGATTTTCTTTATTTTTTTTAGAAAAAATTATTAATTGTAGAGAAATGGATTCACTGGAAAAAGAACATACATTCTATTTCCACAATAATTTAAGCTGTTGAATTATTGAAGGGCTCGATGCAGCGATGGTATGGTTCCTTCCTGCTGTCTGTAACAGACAGCCCAACCACAAACCATCAATCCAGTGAATACTGTTTCTCCTACCAGAGACAAAATTGTGCTTAAGTCCTCTTTTCCCTGAGCTGTACGTGACCAAGTATGACTGAAATCCTGTTGATTTTCTGTCATGCCCGTCATCTTCCTGTGCATCTCCCTCGACAACTTAAGTCAAATGACTGTAGAAAAGCCAAACCGGTAACATGGTGCTACTCACTGAATTACACCAACTAATCCACGTGACTGTTAAGCCTCAAATAGTTTCAGAACTTCACTTTCCCAAAATTAAGCAAAAGTCTTCTCGCCATAGCTCCAGCCTTTAATCCACAGGGTTTCCAATAAATGCCTAGCAGAGGTTTGACAATCCAGACAAGCAGAGATGTTGGGCACCAGGAGTGTGAACCAAGTCTGGAAAATCTGTTTCTAAGCCTCCACGACATGGATATGAGGCAAAGCAATGCAATAGTGTAGTCCCTGTAAAAGATAAATTCCATAATTACCTAAAAATGCTCACAGAGGATGCCATTAAGATCATTTTAAAGAGAGAACAGCATAAGTGCTGCAGCTAGTTTAATGTAAAAGGTCAGTTTATTTAATGAATACTGCCCAGGGTGCAGAAATAAGAACCCTTCCAGAAGCAGCAGGGTGTCTTGGGAGAGAAATGCTCCCATGACCTTGACAGGTCCAACAGTTCCTCAGACTGTGACAGGCTAATTAATGAAGTGCTATTTTCACTTATAAAAAATATGCTAAGTTGAGGAGAGCGGTATGCCTGTCTATACCGAGAGCTGAATCACAGGGATCCTTGGGCTTAATTAATGCACTTTTGGCAACGAGTATGTGCGTGTCCAGGAGGAGACGTACCGGATCCAACAATTTATACTAGAAATGTTCCAGAGAAAATGTGAGGGGGAGAAAACTTTGCTCTGTGATCTTCAAAGTAAGTAGGAGCATCTGTCTGACCAACCACTGATATTTGAGCACTGTTCCATTATAACAAAGTGGTTAAATTAGAAAGTATCTTACCTTCCACTCCACTGATACACTTGACCCGGTCCCGGACCTCCACATTGTAGCCCTCGAACGACATGAAGACCCCATCGGGGTGGTACGGCTCCCGCTGTGTGTAGACCTTTGAGTAGCTGTGCTGGAACTCAAACCGGTCGTAGCCGTCGTACTGCGCAACTTTGCCGTACACCTCAAAGTATTTTTCCATCCAGCCGAAGGGCATGTAGATCTCTCCGCCGGCCCGCCGACATTTGATGCTGGCCTCGTCGTTGATCAGGCAGTCGATCTCTTCGAATTTGGAACTGCCGACAACGGGCGGTGGCTCCGGAGGTTGCGGAGGGTGCTGCTGGCTGCTGATACTGGAATCCCCCACCCTGGGACTGGGAGCCACCAAGGCAGCACGAGGCAGGAACCTGAGGGAGGTGTCGCTGGAGCAACGGTTCCACAGCAACACGGTGATGAGCGTGAAGAGGGCGCAGATAATGATGAGGGTCTTGTAGTTCACCCGTGCAGCGAGACAGCGCATGGTTACGACTTGCCTGTGTGACACAGTGAGGAACGAATGACTGAAATAACAGCAACAGCACGGCCGGCCCTCAACTCCACTAGAGATTTACAAACGCCGGAAGAAGCTGAACTTTTATTTCACTTAATAAGCAGCTTGCGAGCAAATCAGTGCTAAACAATACAGCCCAGTGTTGTGCAACAACAACTGCTGCAATCAGCACTCAGTCAATCCAATCAGAGGCTGACCCACCTCTGTGCGTTTGTAAAACCCAGTTAAATTCCTGCAGCTGGTTTTCCGTGCACCACACCACACCACCCTTTCCTCGTTTATGTCAACATACTTGAAAATATGCAACTATGGTTTCAGATATAAACATCCGGATGCTACGGTAGGGGAGGAATTACTTTTACTTGTACCTATTATTGAGCTTCAATAATCAGTGTTATTTAAAAATAGGTGACAAATTCTTTGGTTTTAATTTTAGAACATTGGCATACAGGAACATTCTGCCTGCAAGGGGTCTTTAAAGCTCTTACCATGAATACTATCGGCTGTTTAAACCCGTCAGAAGTTAAATAATATTTCATCGTAACATCAGGTTATAATTATGCATCAGTAGGACTGTAAACATCTGGATAGGTTCAGATTTGTTGGTGACCTTAACAACAAAAGGAGAAATTCTGGCATTTTCAGCAGGAAATCAATATGCATACATGAGGCTCGCTGCTCTGCATTAAGTACAGCTCGCTGCTCGTACAAGTTGCCATGGCTGCAATTACAGTTCAGGTCTCTGATGGCAGGAGAGAGGAGAAAAACCTGCAAGCTCCTTAAATGTCATTGCAATTATAGAGTAAGAATTCACATGAGAAGTGAGAATACTGTATTCCACTCTAATGATTGTTTTAGCTGCTTCTACCAAGAAAAAAAACTCAACTTTATAATTTGTTTTGGATTTCTCTGAAAAGTGTCCAAGTTGACAAGCATGCATGGTACGCACCAACTCCGACCCTTGTCTCTTCATTTTTTTTAGTCAGTGATGGAGGAAAGAAGCGTTTTGGTGCATCTCTACAGATGATAAATTACTGTTACAGATTAAAAAAAAATATCTATTGTTGATACTTAGAGAAATGTCAACCTGGCACAGTGGTGAAAGATTGGACCTGCGGGAACTCTGACAATGCTGAAAATGTGAGTCGCAGGGCCCGAGGAGTGCAGCCTGACAGATAAGTAGGACCGGCCCTGTCAGGACGCGACTATAAATAATTATTGGTTCTTTTTTATCGTGATCTGTTACCGGGGTGCAGCTCAGGCTCAAGGCAGACGGGCATGAGCTTAGGGACTGCACAACAGAGCTTCTCCTAAAGGGCTGTGCCTTTATGTGAGAAGCTTCGCATTCAGCCATGGCCCAATTCATGAGCCACATTTAAAACCTGCCGCAGCACCAGCAGACACACTGGGAGAGCACCTGCTACAGATGGACCCGTACAGGTGTGAGAAAACAGTCCTCACACAAGAAATGTCACACACATTCTGGAGCAGCCTAGCGAACAAAAAACAGCATCTGCTCGGCGAATGAATAAATGAACATATAGCTAGAGTAGATTAAAATATCACCATATTTCAGGATGTTATACTGGACAACATGCCTTTGTTGGACATTCCATGTTGTTGTTTGTGGGGTATTTTCAAGTCTTAATGACAATTTCGATTAAGTATGATGCCAAATTACCTTATTAGATCATATAAAGAGTCCACATAGCACCACTTGAAAGATTAAAAAAACAAGTGAGAGTGACTGTAGAGAGAGAAATGACTGATCTAAACCTAGAGCTGAACGATATTTCATTAAATTAAATATGACAGCAGAGGAAGCGGCACCATTAAAATGAAGGATACGGTGACACACTTTAGAAATTCCACCCATCAGTGCTGATCTACCTCATAAGTCCTCCTGAATACATCAAGGGTGTTTTATTCTTAAAGAACTTGGGCAGGACGCTCTTTGAAGAACCTAAAAAAGGGACAAAGTGAAAGACTGGTCCTTGTTAAATTCAACAGTGTCATCATTTTTCCTTTGATAGCGCTCCCACTCAACGCACAGACACCAGCCTGTGACTTAATCCCGTGGATACACTCCGGGGTGTTGTTCTATCATCCAAAACTACACCGACATGTGACAGACCGAAGTGGAAGGCAGGCCCTGAGATCAGAATTACTTTACTTCAGCCTAAAGCCTCCTTCGGGTTTAAATGCCTTCATCACTGATTGATAGACTCATCTTTTAAAAGATGATCTACTCAGAAAGTTTGGTTATTATTCCACCAGAGCAATCCCAGACAAAGCTTCCCCCCCCTTGGTGTCGAGAAATTACTAAAAGAAATCTAGTTTTACTTAAAATAAACCAATAAACCAAACTTCCTGTATCCTGATATAATACATTTGAGTTTGTGCTCCACTTGTGTTAGTTACACACATTAATGTGGCTCACTGTGCGCTAATGCAGTGCCGCCGCCGCTTAACTCCATCTCCAAACCGCTGCTTCTTTTGCACGCGAAGCCTCACAAATGACCCAGATGCTGCCGGGTGCTCGTCAAATGAGCTTGTCATCCAAGAATCACACTGCGGTGCAGCGCTATAATTATGTGTAGAGG
The DNA here is from genome assembly GCA_016586285.1 of Arothron firmamentum. Taxonomy (NCBI): domain Eukaryota; kingdom Metazoa; phylum Chordata; class Actinopteri; order Tetraodontiformes; family Tetraodontidae; genus Arothron; species Arothron firmamentum. Next base: position 268,483 of record BJFM01000273.1, on the reverse strand, counting down.
AAAGTGGCATGGCGGCATCTTTTTTGTGCACTGTCTGTATAATGGGGCTCCTGATTGCAAAACCACAGGGCTGCAACACAACCATAGCCAGCGGGGAGCCATGCATATTCACGAGGCAGCAGCGCACATTTTAGAAAAAACCACAGTCAAATTTTCACCAATATGAGGTTCTTATTTTCAGAAATGAAACAGGTTAGCAGTTTAAGTCCGCTTAGTTTCAAATGGCTCCGTCAAGGCTAAAACTTATATTCCAGCTTTTTGTGAAGATTTATTTGTCGTCCTTTTAGTGCCAATGAAACCATAAAAACAGAATTTGAGTCACTGCTCCATGATAAAGCTTTGTTTAGAGACAGCTGAGAGGTGAGTAAATTGCTTTGAATTTAATGCGCCTCTGTGTTTTATCTGTAGTAGGAGGATTAGGCAGGCCATTACTGCAAGCTCAGAATTGAGCCCTACTGAGGGATTAGGCAAGCTCCTAATCAAACGGAGGGGACAGAGGAGAAATTATATAAAAAGGTCATTTATGCATCCTTGAACAGGCAGGTCACCCAGGCTGCTTGTCCTGCAAATCGCAGCAACAAACGGAACCTCGGCAAAATGGCTGAAGTTCACAAAAAAAGGCTTAAAGCTGAGAGGAACTAAAGATTTAAGGGCTTAAAACAAATCAGGCTGTGGGAGGATTTAACGCACAGCGTCTGGGAGTTCAACTACAATAATCAGGACTGTGTCAATGCTAGCAGGTTAAAAATTACCCCGGCTGCAATAATCACCCATGAACATAACAATATAATCGGAGTGCCGAAGTTTAATCCGTGAGTCAACCTGCTGTCCAGGTATTTACTTTTTTCCAGTTTGGTCAACATAACCATAGATTACACACCTCTGGGTCATAACGACGCAGAGAAGCGTGGTTTTGACAGCAAATCACATGACCTGCAGCACAAACAAACAGCATCCTGTTGTTGTACAGACATTTTAACAACCTTTTGTAACAAGTCCTGGGGTTTTTCTTCACACAATCTCAGAGAGAAGCACATAAATGTTTGTTCTCACCGTGGGCTGTGAGGATACTTGCCTCTAATCCATTCACACACAGACAGAAATCAAGAACACCATCCTGTTGCTTTCAGCAGTCTTTTGGTTCTTGGTGCACAGTTTCCTCAGCACCTACAGAGGACAACACACAATGAAGAGAGGGTCTATTATTGGGCCAAATTTACATATTAAATATAACATTTGGACTGATTTGTTATAAGTGACAAACATATTTGGAAAGAAAGATACTACATTTTTCCCAGTCATAATACATGTGTATATGAGCATATTACAGTGATTATTGAGACAGTCACCATCGCAAACGTTAGCTGTGCATGTCTGGACAAATTTGCAAATAAATCTGTATTTCTACAAATCTGTACTGGTCATTTCAGTGTCAAAACTGCAGCAACCCAATCAGTCGACAGAATCGTCAGTTCTACGCAATAACAACAAGGCTAAGTCGCAACATACAAACACGCCAAACCTTCTGTGCTGCTATCAGCTTAGCTTATTCTGTTATTCTGTTACCAGAGCGGCAACAACGCACAGGCATGATTTAAGAACGCTATCAAACAGTGACCAGATCGTAAATGACCTCAACATTACTGATGTGTACATTTAGACAAGGAAAAACACACATTTGTAACTGCTAGCATGATTAATTTATAGGCTTTTTGGACAGCAGAGACATCCATGTACAACCAATCAATGAGTGCAAATTTGCAGCATGACACTGATACTTTACTCTGTAATTAATCTCACCAATGTATTTCAGGTCCCCACTGAAACAGGCCATTAAACCAAAGAAAGTGCTAAACTGTCACACCCAGGAGAGGATATTGATCTTTCTTATGAAATGTGCTTATTGACAGAGCACTTAAATTAGATATTGGAGGAATAAAAACCAGCTGGGCTCCCTCTGAGGCTGCAGCAGTTTTACAGTCCTTGAAGGAAATGGGATGAGATGAGCTGCAGTGCACTGAAGGATGGGAATGCATGACAATAAACGGCAATATCATTATCGGAACATGTTAAATGAGTCAATGCATAATTCTCCGACACTGTAATTACACTTGTATAAATACCCAAAGTCTGGTACTTCTGCAGCTTTCCCTCTCTTTAATACCGGTTGATGACAAGAACATTATAGTAAAAGATGCTGTGCTAGTGCCAGGTTTAACAAATCCATCTCCTTCTATTCACCATTAATAGACCTCGTACTAGCAACAAAAGAAGACGCACTGGTTCTGCAGTTTCCTGTCAGAGGAGGGAAAGTACCTCAAGATAATTTCTAAAATTGTAGCTTCATCTTTTAATCATGCACTATTGAAGCACAAGCAGGTTTGTGCAGCTCTTTCTTGGGCGTGTACGGTGATTTCCATATATCTGCACCAACTATCCCCCATTTTCACTAAGTTATAGCCCAACTTGAGCTATAACAGTAAAGATAGTTGGAGGCCTGATGAGACAGAAAGACACCCCGTATGAGTCCAGATGCCCTCCTCCATCGGAAAGGTGGCCCGTTGTAGCCAGGAGGTGAATAAAGCAGTCAATCAATAGGCCCTGGCTCCTCTGCCGATGTGCTGATGCTTCTCTGCTGCAGGTGTGATGCAGGCAGATGGTGAGAAGAAAATGAGAGCAAAAGAAAAGCTGGGGCCTTTCATCATCTCCTGCGGTTTATCCTGCACCATCCCTGCTGCTCAGGACGTTCCTCCGGTTACATTTCCCTCCAGACATCATCCCTCGCTGAACATCTAGATGCCACAGTGTTTTCATTTAAAGAAGCCTCCAAGCTGCTGACAGACAGACCGACATTAGGTTATTTAATCAGCGGTAATGGCTGATGCTATTACATTAGAATTTAAACATCCAGCTATTTTTTTTGCTTTGCTGCAGAATGCATTTTTCTTTATTGCCATCTCTTAAATTGCACGGGTGCCCAGCAACAGAGACTGATTGGATGTTGTCTCATTTAATCAAAAACAAAGCTGTGCTGTTATTTTTAAAATTCAGAAGTTTCTAATGTCTTCAAATGAACATTCTTTACAGTAAAATCAGCCAGGAGGACTCCTCCTCCTCAGGATGGATGAACGTGAGCCGTGCACAGCTTCCCACTGCACTGACACCATTTCAATAGCTTTTACATTCTGTTCCATTTAATTGACCTTTCTTGAGCAGAAGGTAGACACCTTGCATATGAATCACGCAGGCCAGGTTTATGGCTCTCTTCTGAGAACATTAGACTAAAGATATTTCCTTTATGGTGGCCTGACAGGGAACAGTGTTGAGTCATTCGTTATTTTATCCTGATATAAGCAGTCATCAATCAGGACTTGTGGTTTGGAGAGAAAGAACGATGAAGACCCATCTGTTGGGCATTCATAATACACCCGTTTTCTCTGAGGAGTCCGAGCGTGGCCAAACATTGAGTAACCACACCGCTCGTGCCTTCATGGTGCCAGCCATCACTGACCATCTGAGGCCCGAAAACTCTTAGCATGCAAAGTGAGGAGCCGGTTTAATTGAGATTTCTACTTGCAAAGTGATATGATTAAATGTGATCCTTCTGATTAGAAAGAAAATGAAGTGAACAGCTGCTTATTCTACCACAAACGCAGAGTGTAGGCATTTAGAAAGAGGGTTTAGGATTCTGCTTTTATTTAATCTGTGAATTACCTGTGCATAATAGGTAAAAGAGAAAATGTAAGTGCCTTTTAATTGCACAGTGGAGTAAACTTGATTTGCATGCGCTGATAAATCAGCTCAGCTTCTATCTCAACAATTCAGCTAAACACAGCTAAATTTTCAATTCAGCTAAATTTTTTACATTTTTAACCAGTTCCCATGACACAAGCATCTGAAATGAACTCCAACCTCTTTCACCCAAGCCCATTCACAAGTTTGGTGCACTGGCTCATAAACCAAAGCCCCCATGCCAACTTCTTCCAAGACTCGAAACATTCGAGCAAGTTTCACGCCGGATTACAGCGACAAAGCGGGTCTCAGTGGTCCTGCATCACATCCTGAAAGATGTGCTGTGGCTGTCACAAGTGTTCAGCATTATAGACAGTAAATTCTGATGTTATTTAGTGGTGATTTGCATACATTTAGGCGCTCTGTCACTTCACTTTGTGCCTGTGAATAATGTGGGTTTGTTGCACCAGTTTACACCCAGACAGGCTGCAGCTGCTCACCCACTCTTCGCCCCCCTCTTTCACATGCAGATACAATTTTGCATGTATTAAAAAAAGTCAAAGAGAGAGAGAGAGGTATTTTTAACACTTCTCATTTGTCCAAGTCATTTATACATTAAATAGACATTTATTTGAAGCTGTGTTTGCATTCTGGAATTAGATGACAAATGCATTTGAGTAACAGTTGAGGACTAAGGCAACAAGCACCAACAGGCTGCAGGCTCTTGGGAAGCAGCCAGAGTCAGCGTGCAAAAACAGTTCAAAACAGAAGAAAACCTGAAAACTCAAGTGTCTCTGAGAGCCTCTCCTGCTTTATGTGCCCAACTCCAAATTGGAGAAAAAAGGATGAGAGGATTAGACTTGGAGTAGGAGGCAGAAAAGACAAGCTTGCAAGAGGAAGCCAAGATGAAAGCAAATAAAAGAGTTTGGAAGTTTTGGAAGAAGAAGCTGAGTAAATACCCTCGGTGCCTGTCAAGACTGCTCGGCGCTCGCCGCGAACAACTCCGCCTTCAAGCTTGCGAGCAAAGGATAGCGAAAAAATGAAGAAAAACTATAACATCATATTCCAACAATGAGTCACAGATGGCGGGAAGAAATAAACACACACCTAAAGTAAACCACTAAATGAGGCAAAATATATATATATATATACACATATATATATATATATATATATATATACCTTTGCTGTAAGAAAGCAAAAGCTGGAAATTTGCAATCACTGTTATTGTGTCAAAGGGAAACAACATTTGCTTGTGCTGTTGCTAACCCAGAGAGGAAAGCATCACATTTACATTTCACTACAAAAGAGACACAATATTCCCACTTAAACTGCTGCTTGTTCTCTTGCATAAGGAGTTAATCTCTCCGTCTAGCAGCTACGTCTGACGAACTGAAACCCCCAGAGACTGCAGCTTGCAGAAAGAGCCTGAAGTACTTCATGAAGTTACCTTCTTTTTCTTTTGGAGTTGTTGCAATGAGGAGAAAAGCCAACAAAGTCGTACGATTTCCTGACTCATGCCACCCAAGCAGCCCTACTGTGCAAGAATTCATCTGAGGAGAGACCGAGGGATGGAACTCTGGCTGACAAAGTGCGAAGAGGCAACTGACACAAGTGCACCTCCTAGTTTTGAACTTCTTGGATGCACAGGCACCTCAGTGTGAGCGATGTAAAAGCACAGGGCTGCACCCCAGCTGCCTTTTATACGAAGACAAGACTTGCATCTTCAGAACCTTGTTATTTCTCTGAAAAGGCCACCGACTAGTTTGGAATATTAAGCAGCTCATGCCACTGGAAATCAAAGGGACTTTGGAAGAGAGTGGGAAGCTTCAAAAAGGCTTTGATGGTATATATCGCTCCATCTCCAGCAGATATGATGGAAAGAAGGAATAAAAAGACTGGAACAAAGAGCTTCTCAGAGAGGAAGGTTGGCTGGGGTTATTCTGGATTCTGCATAGCATTGTTTCACAACTGCAACAGCTTCGCTCTTAAAATGTCAAGACTTCTGAATGAAGAGACAAATGTGGTGGAAAAGCCAGATTTCAGCCATCCTGTTTAAGGTGGGACTGACATAATCAGGCCTTGCTCTGTTTAAAAGCACTAAATACAGACAGGGATCAACCATGATCTGCCTTTGAGCAAAGAAGTGATAGCAGAGCCAAAGGCTGATAGATAACCGTTAATGAAAAATGAAGCTAAAAACATCTCAGCTCTGCACACCAAACATTTGGTCCAGATGTAACCCATGTTTATCACACAGCCCTGATGTTATCTTAAGTCAAACTAGGACACCGTTCCAGGTCTTTGCTGCAAAAATATTGAGCAATATGTGTATTTAAAAAGATCAACAAGACTGGGGGG
>BJFM01000273.1:244278-261945 GCA_016586285.1 Arothron firmamentum | reverse complement strand
ACACACACCCCTTCCGCCTTTGTAAAAAGTCCTTCCCTCCGTCACAGGAATAAATAAGACGTTGACCTTCAGCGCTGTTTTTACTTTGTCCCTGGAAAGAAAAAAAACATCTTTGATTATTATGTTTAATGTGAGAAATAAAACTTAAAATTCAAAGCCCATAAAATTACAGCCTTGGATTGTTGAGTGTAGGAGTCTATCAAAAAGGTCAAGAGTCTGGAGGTCGATCATCCACACACTTGAACACGTCTGGCATGCAGAGGTAAAAACCCATTCACCCGTTCTATATTACTGAGACAAAGAACGCAAAGCCGAGTCGGTCTGCAACACACACGGCACACGGAAGCAAACACCACCATCTCATCACAGGTCCCGCTTCACTTCATTTCCGTAAAGCAACAAACATTTTTAAATACGCACCTTAGGTTGTCTTGCATTTCCACTGTTAGCCACAAACAAGAAGAGCCTGATCATCACTTTTTATAAACAGCCACAACATTGACAACAACGCTAACAAAGCATCTGATAGCATTTCTACATTATCATGCAGCATCAACCAGGCCTCCTCTGGCTGCAGACTCCTCATTAGACGGAAAAAACTGGCTGGAGATGTGACATTGAGATAGTCAAGGTCCATCAAATTTGTCAGTGCTAAAAGAGCTGTCAAAGATGAGCTGAATGGTGATGTACTACTCAAGCATGCCAGCGGCTGCACGGCGATGAACGGAGGAGAGGAGGAGAAACACATCTGCTTTGGCAGTGCAACAAAGTCGATGTATTTAGAATTTCATTTCAGGACCCTAAAAGCAGCTTTGCTCCCCTTTTACACTGCCGACATTACATACAGCAGCAGTCACAAACAGGAAATAATGTCAGTAATAATTATCTCACCTTCTGGATTATAAAAAAAACATTTTTAAGTAAATATTAAGAACTCCTTGTGCTTGCATTTTTCAAAGCAGGAAAACAAGGTGAAAGATGAGAAAGAGTGGTAGACTAAATAATTATATATATAATAACAGCTAAAATGTAAGTGTTTCTGTAAACAAAAGGAAAATAAAAATGGCAGGTCAGATACAACATAAAAAGCTCTGAAGAAAGGCTGATGATGCAGATGCACCCAAAGCAGCAAAACACTCGGTCCCTCCCATATTAATATGTCCGACCATTCCAATAAAGTCCTTGCAGGTCTCTGTGGCCAGGGTTAAACCTTGTGCCGCAACGAAGGTAAACTTCATTTGCAAGCCTAATCAAGTGTGAAAGTCAGCGGCAGAGGGAAGGAGGGTCGCGGATGGCTAATTTTATTCGCCGACAGACCTTCAGAGTCGCCCAGTTTTGTAACGACGGAGGATCTTCAGTTGTAAAGACTCCTATTAAGGAAATTAACCGAGACATCCTTTATCCACACTGGGCCGTGAAAGCTGAGTGCTCTTATGAGGTTAAATAAAAAATGGAAGCCCGGAGACATTTCATTGCATCGGTTTGATTCAGCGGATGGGAGAGAAATCCATTATAAATACACAGAATATCAACACTACTGTTTTGTCCTACAACTCCAACAAAAACTGTCTCCTTTAAATGTGACATCTTTAAAAAGGAGATGACCATAAACTTAAAAAAAACAAAAACAAAACAGTATCCTACTGTCCTCAAGTGTATTCAAGTGGCAGCTATTCAGTTTTTAGACTCCCACTGTTGCTTTCAGTGCCCCATTCAGGCTAAAACAGTCATGCGAGTCTAATCTGAGTTGGTATCTGTTCATGTATTCTTCTGCTCAAGTATCTGAAAATAAGGACTCATTTTATTCCAGTAAAACATTCTGTTGCCATCACACCTGGAATTTAAAGCACTTCTATCTATTCTTCTTCTTCTTTCTCTCTGTTTCCTGGAGACGCCATTCAATCAGGTTCATTTTTGTTTCGTTTTTCATTACAACATTGGTGTTTGATATATTCCACATTAGCCACATCTAAACAATGCAGTTAGCATGAAAATAACACCAGAATAGACAAAAAAATCAATCGCTTCAATAGTGAAATACAAACGAGGCAGCACAAAAGCAACAGCCAAGGACAGAGAGGACAGCAATTATTTATTTAACAGAATGTCAAACAGGTCCAGATGACAAATAATAATAACTCTGTTTATGTGGGAAGAGACACAACAGTCTTATTAATGTGAGGATTTGGAATTGCATTTCAAATCGAGATAGACTTTTCCAAAAAGCTCTGCTGCAGCTAAAGTTGCAAGTAGCACCAACAGGAGCTTTGCCCCACTCCAAATCTGCTGTTTCCACGCTGATGTGTTGTTTGTTTGATGTAAGTTTAACACACTTCCTGCAGTGCCCTTAGAAACCTGTGGAAATCCTGTTTGGATCCAACAGCTCACGGTCCCAGCTGTACGCACAGCAGAAAAGTCCGATACGGTCAGTTCCTTTACAGCTTAAAGAATGATAAGTTGACGTTGTTGGCTCGCGCCTTCTGACTGCGCCAGAGGCAGCTGGTACTGAACACAGAGTGGACGGAGGAAGGTGCCTGGGGTGGGGTTACGGCTCTACACGAGCAGCCAGTTTGTTGTCTTCCAGGAAGGCTGTGGGTGGCTGCACTGACATGGTCATAGGGCCAAGAGTTCAGCGCAGCAGCAAACCACTGAGAATATTGCTGCATGTTATGGTTAAACTGCCCCATTTTCATTAGAACGGACAAGAGTGTAATATACAAAATGACGTGCAAAAGCTAGAAAACACACAGAAATACTGTGTTTGTAGAAAAATATTAGTTATTATTAATTTACAGTCAGTGAAAAGTAATGTTCCTCATTTACTCCTCTAAAATATGTTCTTCCTGAAATTTTTCATCCTCTCCATTATAGGAAAAACTGCTTGACAACCGATTCACATCACTGCTTTTCTGGTTCATGAGCATCAAATGAAAGCAGACATTCCCCACGGCAAATTTCAGAAACAGTAGCCAGACTGACTGCCAGAGTTTCATTCTGCTTCCCAAAAGTAGACAGCAAGATTGTGTTTTTATCACAAGATTAAAACTTTAGCAACAAATTCAGTCTAATTACAACCTGCTTGAGGTTAATCAGGTGCAAGGCAATTAAAAATAAGAAATAAAAGAAAAATACAATAAATGTGGTGTTAACTATTACCCATTTGGATCCCCCACCTGGGTGGAGCTGCCTCAACTGCTGATCCCACATTTACAATAACAGCCAATAGTTCAATGTGAAGAATTTAAAGAATTTGGCAACTGGATATTTAATGAAACCATGGTGTGCTTAAAATGTAAAAACCATAGCTGAAATGACATGTTTGTTATAATGTGCAGATTAGTAGAAATTTTTTTCTATTACAAAATTCAAGTCAATTTGCTGCTATTTGCTTGCTTTAGTCATATGTTGAGTCACATAAATGTTATGTTTATGAGAGTGGTGAGATTTCATGGAATGTGACTTGATCTGAATCAACTGAAGAATATGAATATGATGCCAGTGACATTACTGGTACTGGTTATGGTTATCTGTGCAAAGGTTTCTCCCTTATCTCAAAAAACAACCAAGATAAAAGCTCGGAACGACTGAAAAAAATAATTAAATGTAGCATGCAGCTGCACAAAACCAAACCGATGACTATTTCTGTCCAGTCACAAATGTTTAGCATTTCAACCCTAGAATGCACAAATATTTAAAGCATCCTTTTTAGGGACTTTCAGGAGAATTAAAAACATTACTTAAAGTATATGCTGGATCACTACTAGTGAACATGGTTTTTCCAAAGGTTACTGCATGGATCTTAGCGAAAGGAAAAGCAGTTCCTGATACTAGAGTGACATTGCCTTAAAATCTAGCTGTAAAAGTAGCCTATTCTAGCCTATTCCTTAAATGTGAATTACACTAGATTCTTACTATTTATGTTAATTACACTGGACACCAGCAGTCAGTCTGGTCGCTAGGCAGAAGTAAAGTTTGCCAATGACTAGTTTAAAAAAAAAAAAAGAAAAAAAAAAAGGAAAAACTTAGGCTTCCTCTCTTGCAGCCACCTCATCACAACAGAGAGTCTTGATTAGGGCAAGGTTTGCAGACCAGATCCTCTCCAGCTAAGCTAGTGAGCCAGCAAGTGCTACTTCTCCACTAAACGGATGTATCGTTAGCATACTAGCTAACAGGGGTGTGCATTCCACAGACAAAGTCAACAGTGCACTTTAAAGTTCCCGCATTCCTCCTCCCTTTCCGTCATCAAAACCCCTCAGACTGAAGCTTTGAGCAAATATTTCACACCGGAGACAAAGTGTCTGACAATGGTGAAGTGTAGCAGAAGAGGACAACGAGGTTTAAATGTTATGAAACTGTGGAGAAATATCTGCTAGCACTGCTTATGAATGTATGGAGAAGGAGCCCACAAGACGTAACATTAGCAGCCTTACCTGCGCTATAAAAGGCGTTTCCCGGAGCAGGACTTCGGTTTCGTCTTTAATTGTTTTGTCGGGTTTGTTGGCCGTTTCAAACTGTCCTGTTTTGACTCGGGCGGAATTACGGCTCAACCAAAGGAGTGGAACTGACAGAGCTGCTTCCCACCAGCAACTGAACGCACTTCAGCGCTGCTCCTCACTGAGACGGGGCTTCAGTATCGCGACATTGAACGAGATCTCGGGAATATCTACGGACCAATCAAATTAGTCGACAGGAGCCAAGCGCTTGTTGTCAAAATAAAATAAAATGAAATACCTATTATTTAAAATTCTAAATAAAAATAACCACTATGTTAGAAAAAAATCACCTGGCTGTTGGACCATTGAAGGCTAATAATAATAATAATAATAATAATAATAATAATAATAATAATAATAATAATAATAATAATAATAATAATAATAATAATAATAATAATGAGCTTTTTCTTGCGTTTCAAGTTATTTCAGTAAAGAGGACAAATGTAGAAGAGAAGGCATAATGATTCTCATGATTTCAATATGCACCTTTTCTGATTACATATCTATTACATTTTTTTTAAATCATCCATTTATTCAATAAATGAATAATTAAATAGGCAAATTCAGCTTTTCCTCGAGCTCATATCAAAGTCCAAAAATTCAAAGTCAACTTTATTGTCAGATATGCTGCACTTGCACGACATACAGCATAAATAAAATTTCAGTGAAATTTGTATTCATATGTGCTACTCTGTACGTTATGAATTAAACAAATGATCCTCCCCCTCTGTCTTATATATGACGTTACACAAACACAAAATAACATTTCAAAATTTGATAACACAATGGGGAAACATATCTGGAATATGAAGCAAACAAGGACGGTAGCATTTTACCCAGGAGAAAAACAGTGAAAGACTGTCAGTCTCATTGTTAGTTGACTGCTGCTATAACTTCTGTGTACAATCCGATATGGACGTACTTGACATCGGCAAGAAACAAATGGCAGTAATGAGATATCATTAGGATTTAATGTTGGATATTTTGAACAGAAATAATGAACAGTGGTAGATTTAATAAGCTCCAGAGGGTCACCGGGTGCTACATTGTCCATTTCTGACAGATGCATATGTTAGTATAAAAAGCAGACTTTTGCCTGTCCTTGTCGACTGAACAGAAATATTTCCAGTGCCAACAAATGTGAGAAGGAAGGGACTTATAAGAGCTACAACTGTGAAGGAAAGGTAGCCTCACTGCTCGTGTCTTGTCCATGCAAATCGGGTCATTCTTTTTTTAAATAATTCTGCTTGTTCCATCACTTTTGATGAACAGTGCAGATGTGCTGTTGGAAGTGCAGATGTAAGAAAGCAAGTCTAGGATCAAACAGACAAATTAAAGCAGATCACTTTTCATCTGTCCAGCTGTAAGAGAAGAAATAATGTCAGGCTCAAAAGGTTTTCAGCCATAAGATCCCACAGTTTTAGTGTGAGGAGGAATTTCTGAGAGACACACTAAAGACCTCACAGATGAAAAAGCTTGGTTGCTTGGTGGAGCTCATATTTTAAAATTTCTCCTTGCTGCCAAGTGCAAAATATGGAGAACATACATCAGAAGTCATTCCAGATGGAGAGGAAGAGGAACTAAGGATCAGCAGACTGAGACTCTCATTTAAAATGCAGCATAAACCAGATGAACTACAAAGCAGAGGTCTTTTTAAAAACATCAAACTGATGCTTGCTGATGAAAACGACCACCTGCAGCCAGGAGGGAGGACCGCCAGGCTGCGGTCCTCCCTCCAGGTTTTTTGTAGTGAGCATCAACCTCAAACTGACTGACTGAGATAAGGTGCTCAAATCTACATATCATTTTATGTGCCGTTATTGGTATTCCAAGTCTGAGTCTCATTTTATCTTTTAGGAAAAGGGGAAAAGGTGCAACCCACTCTGTCTGACATTAACTCCCAGCACAAAGAAGGAAATATAGAGATGGGCAGCATTATGTGGAAGGAATGTTGGTGGAGTTTCTCTGGTTGGAGTCATTCAAAATAGAATTTTTTTTAGGCAATCAAACTGGACGGAACTGTGCTGAGTGATTAGTGCGTTTGATATTTTAGATGCATTTGGATCAACACTGGTGCACTGGTGTTCTGCTCTGACCCAAACAGCTTTGGGAGCAAACACAGCAAAACAGAACATCTGGAGACCCTCATTTAAAGTTCCCGCATTCCTCCTCCCCTTCCGTCATCAGAACCTCTCAGAATGAAGCTTTGAGCAAATATTTCACACCGGAGACAAAGTGTCCGTCCTTTCCATTCTGTTTCCATGTTTAGAAATATGTGAGGAGGAGAAAAGTAAATCAGAACAGGGAAACTAGCAGAAATACAAACAGATTTTTCATAAAAATTATATATGAGATTATGAAATGGTGAATTTGTAAAAATATTTTTGCACTGAGACAACAATCTGTCCCTCGAGAACATCCTAGCTGTTTCTACATTTACACTCGTCCAGAGTAAAACCATGTCCCATCTCCTTAAGCAGTGGATGTAGATTTGATGTTTAAAAGTGATTTAAATTGAAATCTTTAACTGTCTCCAGTTAGATCTAAGACTCCAGTACAGACAGAATTCAGTCCACTTAACAGACATGTGATTGATCCGGATGTTTGGGCTGCACGATGAGCTGAGCTTCTTTTGTCCCTTTTTGTCAGCTCCCTGCAGACCATAAAAGATTCATGAGCTTCAGCTTCCATCTTTGTCATTTTCTTTAAGTAAGATTTTGTATAAAGACACCACACGAGCCAGAGCGATGTTATGAATGGCGTGTTTTGTTGAGCCTCCTTCTATCCTGAAAGAATCCGTGATTCATTAGTGATCAAACAAAGAAGGTGATGCAGAAAGGAGGGTTCCTATAGATCAAAATTGATATAGAGCTTATTTTTGGAATGCAACTTCTAACACCATCTGCTCATATTTACAAAAAATTAAAAAAAAATAGTGAAGCTGACTCTTTACAGGGTTCAGTTTGGTCATTGGAACTAGAAACCAAGGAGTAGGACTCAACACCAGAGGCAGAGTGTACCTGGTTTAATAATTAATGTAAAACAGCAGCTTTACAGTCTCAACATTGTGCTCAACCCAAATAAGCAAATAAAAACAGAAAACCCAAAGGTTGCAAACTGACAAAGAAAGAGGAGAAGGAAGGGATATGCGTCAAACACAAGGGTTATCTGTGGACTGATGGGACACGCCAACGTGATCACAGGAAGCAGGAAAAAGACAAAGGCAGGAAGTGTAAAGTAGGACAAGACACAAGAGAAAAAGGGATCAAAATTAATAAGGAAGTAACACATAAACTATTTATTAAAAAAACAACAACTTTGGTTTCTGGTGTAAAACGAATGTCTTCAGAGGCACAAAGGTGGTCTAAAAACACTCCTCAATGACCTTGAAATCACAACAGTCTACATGCTGTATTTAGGTTTTCAGGGTCATGAGCTGGGAGACCTCAGCTCGTTTGAAACATTGCTTATGGCGTTCCTCAAACTGTTCACATAATACGCAAAAAGATTCATGACAGCAACTGTCAAGGTCACAAACAACGAACTGATAAAGTTCCAAATTGCACAAACGAGGTTTTAGGCCCAGAGCTTGTGATTTTTCTTGCCTTTCATGTCAGAACTGCTGAAATAAACATGGGAAAATAACTTTATTAAAATGTATTTTTTTATGTGTCATAATTTATAAATGTTCTCAGTTTTCAGCTGTGTTAAAAGGAAGAAGGCTGATAAAAGTCAGTGTCTGTTGAAGACTGGGGGGGGGGACACAAGCATCACTCCTACCCACTCCTTTTTAGATATGTTAATTGATTCCGCTGGTATTTGACGATTTATCCATGAGAAAGTTGCTCACTGGGGTAACTTTTATTTTCTCATCGTCTGTTTTCTGAGACTGATTAACTGTTTTCTTTGCGCGTTCAACATCCTTCATTTTTATGAGTAAACACAATTTCAATCAGCCTCAGGCGAAACCTTCGATTCCGGCGCCCCTAACTTTGCTGACTCGAGCTTCAAAACGTGAAATGTTTCAGTGGGAGGTATGGTAAAGCTGATCATGTCTGCAGGTTAAAGAACTGCTGAAGCAGGCAACCGTTTCTGTGTGAAAGCTCAGCTTTTTCAGCTGTGATCCATCACTGAGTCAACAACAAATTGGTACCTGTAGAGTTCTTGGTCAACACCTTTCTCAAGCAATGTCTTCAGTCTGGTGTGTGGAGGCCCACCTGTCTGCTGATCACGCGTTTCAGGCCTTCAGGAGCTCTTCCAGGCATCTCCAAGTGGAGGGAGATGTCAGTGCCGACCACATATGTCAACTGGTGGACCTGACTGGACTGATACCTCGGGCTGACCTCCAGATTGTCCTGTCTACCTGGTCGCTACCACAGGGTCCAGATCTCGAGTCATGCTGTGGTAAGAGAAGCTGAATGGGAATTAAACAGGCAAACATTACCTAGGTAAAACCCAGACAGGTCGAGAGGGAATGTTAAAAAGATGATTGGAAATGTTTTACATATCTTGAGGATGAAAATTGATGACATTTAACCTGTCAAAACAAGCAATAAGCAGATGAATTCTTAGTAAAAGAGCTACAATTGAGAGAAAGTTCTATAAATCTTTAACGGCCTTGCTTCTGAAATCGGTCATTTATTGTCAGCCTGTGGAAATTTTCAGTAATATCTCTCATTAATCAGATAAAATCCATCATGTCTGTTTACTGTTAAACTCGTGAATCATGAAAGAGCCTAATGACAACAAATCACTGCCTGCTGAGATGCATATAAGAGACAGGAAAAGCCACAAAACAATAAATACAAGCCAGTCTGGCAGAAATGCTAATTCAGCTCAGTCAGGACTTGGGAATTTCACAGGAAGAAAATGAATGTGGGGGTCGAACATTGCAGAGAAGACTATAACCTCACGCGAGCTGCTGCTTCAAGCCCTCCGCAAAAGCAGATATTAAAATGCAGGAAGCATTTTAGAATGCTGGTATGTGGCACGAAAACAGACATGACATTTATGAGATTTGAGTCCCGGAAAAAGACAAAGGGAAGGTTTCCGTCAGTGCTGCAGCGTTCAGTCTGAGTCTCCGCCTCATTAAAACACACCGCACAGATTATCAGATCTGCGTTAAATACCTCATCAGCAACATGAGGGAATTCTGAGGATTAGCACACTGCAAATATGTAATTATTCATCATCCAACATGTTGAAATACAATTAGTCAGAGGGGGTGTGTTAAGGGAGGTGGAGGGTTGGGGGTGTCTTTGCATGTATTTTCAGATTTAATAATCTCCTTTTATTTGAATGGAACTACTGCGATCATCAAACATTGTGTCAGACACCTCGTCTGTTCTGTGTGAAAGGGGAAACAAACCGAAACACACACACACAAAAAAAAAACTATTTTGTGACAGGAGGGAAGAATCTGCACAGCAACATCTGACTGCATCCTCTGAACCAAATGGAGGAAGAAGCCTCATTAAATTTTAATTGTAGCAGAGTGCTGAGTGCATTGCCATTTACATCATGATGCACGAGACTGTCTCCTGGTTTTCATCTCTTCTCTGCATGTCTCATCTGCAGCAGCCCTGTCAAAGCTCAGCCTTTTCTCCAGGCCCTGGAAAGAAATATGGATGCAGCTAATTTTGATCCTTGTGAGTGCTCACTTACTGCGTAAGTGTCGGAAGAAATGCTACTAACAAATTAAATCACTTTCACGCTTTGAGAGTCAATTCTGAGTCAGTTTCTTACACTTAAGGCAGGTCTGATGCAGTTTTGTGAGATGGAAGCATCTAATAAGTGCGTTAGCCCCTTCGGTCCAGGGTGATGGTTGAATTACAGGATAGTTTCTCTGCCACCATCAGTTAATATGAATAATAAATATGCTCCCTCTGTTCCATTTCCTACTGTGCCTACACTCAAGTGAGATTTCTTTTTGCAGGTAAAAATAGGCTAAATTTGTCCCTTAGATATTCTTTGTGGAGTTATAGATCACATTGGTCCTTTAGCCTTATGCAGAATATTCTGTATGAGCATCCCTCAGGCGTTCAAGAGTGTGTAATTTATGGGAGGGAAGAGGTGGGGCGGATCTCACCTCACACATGGACTGACAACACCATCTTACGCTGGGAGACAGCAGAGCTGCTGCTCACCCCGCTAAGATCATGTTACACACTTCAGCAACCACAGCTGGTGGGATCACACATGTTAGCCGGGTCAGTGGGCACCAACCAGCAGCCGCTGGGGGCCAGCAGATACTTCCAGCTCTTTACACAGCTCTGCAAAAGTGCTTGTTTCCTGGCCAGGATTAAACACCCACAACAAGCTTGTTAAGTAGGTTATTATAAAGGCAGAGAAACACTACAGAAATGCGCTGACACTGGCATCCAGCATTCAAATAACAGCGAAAACTCGGGTCAGAATGTCTGATAACACTAATGTTTGAGAGAGGTTGACTTTAATTTGTCCCAGAAGAAAACAACACGAACTGAGGTATTAGAGTTTAACTGATTATTCAAGTAAAAAGGTGGTGAGGAGTTGTGCCCAAACAAGCAGCTATTTATCACGAGCAAAGCAGCTTTCAGAAACGAGATGCTCTTAGAATGTATTTTTATACTTGTCTTCAGATGTTTAGAGAGAATTTACTGACTACAGCTGTAGATGACATCTGTAGGTAAATGTCGCCCTCTTGTGGTAGAACTGGATACCAACACTGTGACGACATCGAACAAATAATTCCATAAATGTATCTTTGGTTTTATACGTATCTGGGTTTTATACGTAATATGGACTTAAATTACAGCTATATTCCTGGCATGTACATTAACGTAAAAACACTTTAACTGAAATCAGAAAGGGCAACAAAAAAAAAAACCCAAAAAACAACCCCCCCCCAAAACAACAACAACAACAACAAAAAAAACAAACAAACGTTAAAGTCAGATACTCCTTTTGATTAGAATTCTACAAAACAAAATGCATAATTATCTCAAGAGTTAAATCCAGGATTACGGCCTAAAAACAGGCCGTTTTGACATAAAAAGATAAGTCACGGAGGAAAGTGATGTTACCGGCAAAGTAATCAGACGTGAGTGGACTTCTGTTGTTTGTCCACCAGTAATGAGATTAAAGGAGCACTTCAGGGGCTCTGTGTCTCATATCAGATAAAAATCTATAAATGATAGCTCTGATCGAGATTTATGTAAACAAAAGCCCGCAGATTGATGAAGAAAATAAGTCAGACATCTTTTTTTACATTACAGCTTCTAACTGCGTTTCCCCTGAGGGTGCGTAAGCCTATAAACTGGCATACACCCCTGGATGGGCCGCTAGTTAATCACAGGGCCCTGTATCTGAGCATTTGGGGGTTCTATACCTTGCGCAAGGGTACCTCGGCAGCGGTTTCCTGGCACCTTTGCTACTACCAGCAAACCTTTCCACCTTTTGTCTTGAACCAAGCACCTTCCGCGTCTCAGCTCAGTCCGCTACCGAAGTAACCACCGCCCCGACTAGTATTAGTTAGGACCCGAGAACACCTGGTTGCATCACACACTGATGCTTCATGTGATCCTGTGGAGGTCTGACAAAAGTCAAAGTTAACAGTTTGATTGCTTTCATTCGCTGCCAGCACTTGCTTTTTCCACCTTGACGTCACATTCTGAACGCGTGGGTTTCAGTCCTGGTTCAGGTTGGGCTCATTAATCATGAATTATGTCAGCTGGTTTATTACTGTTTCGTGTAACTGCGTTGAAAATTAGCAAAATAATGTCTGAAGAGCAGGTGGCAAAACAGCAAGTGTCGTTACTGGAAGCTATTCAAGTACTCTTATCACGCACACATATGTTATTTATCACTCTTATCAATTGACTTGCATAAAAAAAAGGAGTGTGAGACCATGCCCCTTAAAGATATCTGCAGGCACAACTTTCCAGTTGGCAACCGCGATGTTTTGCCACAGCAAACGCCTGTGCGTTTCTACACGCACGCTTCTGAAACGAAACGCCCTACTGACGCTGGCTGGCGCCATACTAAAGAATTTGCTGCCCTCTTGTGGTTGAACACGTTACAGGCGGAGCTGTTTCCGCCCATTAGTGTATTTTATTAAAAATGGAAAAAAATAAAATGTTTCCATGTTTCTGTAACACTGAAGAAAGGTTTTGCCGCCAGAGAGGATTATTATTCAGATGATCTTGAGAAAAACGGCGTTACATCACTCTTCTTCTGCAGGCCATTATTGATAATTTCTAATAAGTGGGCTCATAATAACTTCGTTGAAGTAATATTTGTATGTAGTACAACGTTTGATAAGATATTTGAGTGAAACTTTTTTGCTTGCATGGGATATATTTTGCAAATATTATGATCTTGTGCTTTCTCAACACTGGGGCAGTGCGTGATGCGTTTATGGCACCATGGCCTCCACCTTGAAACAGGCTGCAGCTGTGGTGGATCTGATCCACTGGATCATCCTCTGAAGATCACGCAGCAGGAGGGTCGGTCCCTCTCCGGTGGCGCGGATTCAGGTATTTGGGTATTCCATTAGCCATGTAAACTTCAGTTAACAAACAACCAAACTTCGACAACAAAACCCCACCCAGTTTTATAGGGGCGTATTCATTGGCTGACGCGCGTGTAAATCCGTTCCCTCTTTATCCGCTGATTCCTATTGGTCGACGGTGACGACAATCCCGAAACGTGCTCCCGCCCACCGAGCGGATCAAGTTTGAATGAACAACAGCAGTCTGTTCTGGAGGTGCTAGTTGCATTTGCAGTAATTATTAAAAGTGTATTATTACATCGCTGCCGCGCCGATCGAGGATGGACATGAGGAAAAGAATTCACCTGGAGTTGCGGAACCGCACTCCGTCAGATGTAAGTTGGCCGCGCATCTCGCTCCGTTAAGGTTCCACTCTCAGCTAATGGAGAATCTTTCGTGTGATGTCTTTGGCATGGAGATTCAAAGTTTCTTGCAAGTTAAAAGATGATGGAGACGTGGGCTCTCGCTGTGGCGTACGTGTTTACAGTCGGCAGGTGCTGCGGGTGCGCTGGTCGAACTTTAGCGCGGCTCCAACATCACGTTTATGATGTGCAATTTGAGAATGTAGCACCGCTTCTTTTTTTTTATGCCAGCGGTATAAACAAGGCAAGCGGTATGAGGAGCCATATTTGTAACTTTTGATCTACGAAGGCAGCCCTTTCTCGCTTCAAACCCACGCTGCTATTATTTACCTGTTGTTTGATGCTTGCTTTGTCTGGGAAATGCATTCATCTGAACATTTTAAGCCGTGCGCCCCGGCGCGTTAAGGATGCGGATAACTGAAAGTCATGACATTATCAATGATGCATAAAGAGCACAACCTCAAAATTTGGTCGCCATATGGCTGCAGCCTTCACACACAGTCCTCCCAAGTGTTCCGACTCGATCGTTTAGCCGTGCAGGAAGCACAGTAGGACTGGCGAGCGGCTGAAATCGATAAGAACGCAGCCGACATCAGGAGCCACAGTGCGGACAGATGGTCGAATGAGAACCGCGCTGGCGCGGACCGTTATCTGCCACCGGCCAGGGCGTCAAGGACACATAAACACACCCGCTTCGTTGTTGACAGCTGGGTGTTGAGTTGATTTATCGACACTTTTGTTTCTTTTGGATGGAAGTTCGAGAGAGACGTGATGAAAACAAATCGTCGAGCCGCGTTGCTGCTCTAGTTTTCCAGAACTAGGACAAGCCGCCATTTTACCGAGTAACAAAGGCAAGTCGAAATTCGCCCAATATCCCGTTCATTCGACACAAACGACGAACGATTCATCATACCTTCTTATTAATAGAAGTCTACACACGCCATAAGTCCAAAGGATGAGAGTTTAGCAAAAGAACAATGAATCGTTTGCCTGGCAGCTATCTAATCTGCCTCAGCTGCCCCTCCTACTCACAAATGACCCTGTGCACGACTCGTAGGTCTCTTTCACTCCGACTTGTTTTTACTAAGGTGCATCTGCGCCCATCCTAACCGCTCACACTCATCAGGTCTCTTTAGAACTCGATAACTAGACCCAATTCACCCCTTTAAACCACAGAAGCATGTCTATTTCGCCTTTAAAAAGCGATCAAATGTCATATATACGTAATGAAAGGAGACCCGACGCATCGCGAGACTTGGAGCGTTGACACAAACGTGATCTTGGGAAGCCGTTTGGCTGTTCCGGGGTGATAACAGCGCACCTGTGACCGCATATTATCATGATGCAAATATACATGTGTAGACCATTTTCACACTTTATACTCTACTATGTTCTAAAGTATTTAGGAAGACAATCATGTACAATAATATCTATACACAACTGTTTTTATTGAACACAGTGCGTCTTTTTTTTTTTTAACCCCATATTTATTATGATGAATCTAGATAATAGACTATATTATAATTATGGTCAACTGCAGTATTATCCGGAAAAAAGAATTTTAAGTGAATCATTGATTAAATGCTTCATATTATTCTGTATTCATACATTAATGATGTTTTCATAAAATCGAAGCAAAATGGCAACAGGCTCATTATAAGTGGCAACACTTTACAGATATTTGAATTAGATAACCAAATCTTCCCTGGTGGATTTTTAAATAAGATCTTATGTCCTCAATGATATCATATATTTTCAATATTAGACTAAAACATCCTGCAATAAGTAGTTATGGACATGAGCTTTGACAATTTCTATGACATTACCTTGTGTTTGTGTGTCTAACAGGTCAAAGAGCTTGTGCTAGACAATTGTCGCTCAAATGATGGAAAAATTGAAGGTCTGACAGATGAATTTGAGGAGCTGGAATTTCTAAGCACAATCAATGTTGGACTCACAACAGTCGCCCACTTGCCGAAGCTAAATAAACTTAAAAAGGTGGGTTTGCTTTTCTTTTTCCAGATTATACTAATTGTGATTCTAAGATTTTTAACTTTCTGATTGTCGATTTTGTCGACAGCTCGAACTCAGCGATAACAGGATCTCAGGAGGGTTGGAAGTTCTGGCAGAGAAATGTCCCAACCTCACACATCTCAACCTTAGTGGAAACAAGATTAAAGACCTCAGTACAATAGAACCATTGGTAAGTGAGACCCTCAAGGATGTGGGTAGCAAGTAAAAGCACATAAATCTGTTACCTGTGCTCACCCCAACTGTGACGTTTCCTTTGATAGAAGGATCTGGGGACTCTGAAAAGCCTCGATCTCTTTAACTGTGAAGTGACAAACCTGAATGAATACAGAGACAGCGTGTTCAAGCTACTACCCCAGCTCACGTACCTGGACGGCTACGACAAGGATGACAAAGAGGCTCCAGATTCCGACGCTGAGGTCTACGCAGAGGGCTTGGATGATGAAGATGATGACGAAGACGGTAAAGTTGAGAATGAAGAGCTAGAGTTATGTGGCCAGCTATGTGCTGACTAGCATGATGTGTATTTAGCTGATAATTAACCTGCCACTGATGTTTACAGATATAGATGAGGAGGAGTACGATGAAGACGCAGCGCCAGGTGATGAGGAGGAAGAAGAGGGTGAGGATGATGAAGAGGAAGAGGAGGACCTGAGTGGAGAGGTGGGTCCAGATTAAATTCTCTGAGTAACTTAAATTGTTTCTTTTAAATTAGGATTCTAAATTCCTTTTTGTTGCTGTTAAGGAGGAAGAGGAGGAAGACTTAAATGACAGAGAGGTTGATGACGAGGATGAGGAGGGTGAGTTTAAGAGTGGGTGGTTTAAACTGGGAACACATGCTTTAAACAAAACAGAATCATCACCAACTTCTTCAAACACGTGTGTGTGTGTGTGTACACTTTTCTTTTCAACACAGTCACGTTTATTTCAGTGTCACAGCCTAAAATGTGATGCACTTCATTGCCCTTTATAGCTTTTACATTTAATTGCTAAAAATAAAAGTTACTATCTATTTGTGACTGGTTGCTGTGTACTTATTATAGTTGGCTAGCATAGCCATACTGCTTTTTTTTAATGTCACAATGTTTGTACCTATCACAGTATTTGTCATCTCTGCTGCCTGATAATTAAATAGCATTATTGACAGCATTATTGATGGCATAACACGTCGGTTATTCTAATCCTCTGCTGAGGTAGCGGCTAATGTCTGCTAGCTATTTTTAAGTCCATGCCTGTGTGTCTACATAGTAAAAGGCGAGAGCCTCGTCACATCTTTAGCCTCCAACACAAACAGCTGATTTGAAGCTGTGAGTCTGAGAGATGGATTAACTGGTCTCTTTACACCTCTGACACACTTCAGAGAGTGTGGAGTTCCAGGGCTAATATTGTCTGACTCCAAGCACCTGTGAAAGTCTCACTGAGAACCGAAACCTGTCTTTAAAAAGGCTCGTACATGCTGACATTCACACCTGTGGAAAGTTTAAAGCCACCACTTAATTCAGCAGCAAAACCCACAGGTAGACCACAAACTAGTCCGGGAGCCTTCCTGCAGAGATACAGCACCGCCAACCACAACAACTCATAACCAAATACAGTACATCATAACTCTAAAGGGATACATGCAGATGTATCCGTCATCTCTGCATTGTTTCAGCTTCTGCGGCTGGAGTTTGTAGAACTAAAGCAGATGGATTTCGGTGAGATTGTGAAAGTATTGCTCCATGGACCTTGCTCAAAAGGAAGCAACAGTCGGCTGCAGATCATCAAAGTGCAACTTCCACTTTAAATCCATCTTAACAGACAGAAGTGTCCCAACACCGCTGCTTTAGTCCACAATCATTTCGTTCTGCCCTTTACCAATTGTCCCTCCTTGTGTTCCAGAAGAAGAACGAGGGCAGAAGAGAAAAAGGGAGCTGGATGAGGAAGGCGAGGAAGATGAAGACGATTGAGAGTCTTCCTGAAGCTAAGATGTGAACTCTTTTAAAATTGTATCTCCTTGTCACTTCCTAGCAGCCCCATGTATTATTTTCACCCAGTTTCATATTGCAGTAGGAGTGTTATTTTTATTTTCTATGTGTTTTTTTTTTCCATTATTGGCCAGTCAGGTAGACGGGGTTGTTTGGAGAATTAAGTTAAATTTCTGTACCTTTGATGCTCCCGTGTTTCCAGTCCTTACAGTCCACTTTTAACTGCTTTGTGGATACAGATTTTGTAACAGCATATATAATAACAAAGATGAACCTTTTTA
>BJFM01000273.1:222196-244243 GCA_016586285.1 Arothron firmamentum | reverse complement strand
AGTTTTTTTCTCTTCTCTGTGTAAGATTTCTGATGGCACATGTATTCAAACCCCGCCCCTTTAAAAGCATAATTCAAGATGAAACATAAGAGTGCATGTCTAAACATTTCAAGGTCAACTACTGGATTTCACGTGTGGGTGTCCTTTCCTCGTCTTAAACTTATTTTCTGCATCGTACTTTTTGTTTTTGAATGTAAGTTATGTATTTGTAGTGTCACAGTATGCCAATTACTCTGCTGTCCTGGTGTGAAACCTCTGTCTGAACATGCACATGTGACCCTCGCAGGGCGTATTTTTAAAAATCACAGCAAACCAATGTCTGCCCTTGTCAAAGCCCCTCCCCCTTCTTAAACCCTCAGCTTTGATAGTTCGGAAATTACGTGTTCTTGTAAATAATGACCAAATCTATTTTTTTGTATTCCCTTTGACGACGGCAGACATTAAACGGAAAACCGAGGTAAAAGTATGAATTGTAATAAGATATTAAATATGTATGCTGCTTTATCTGAAATACGCAGTGGGAAATTTCTTGAAATTTGAACGTTAACTTTGTATGCATAATCTTTCCATCGGGAAATGTTCAACATCACAACTCATCTTTTCTCGTTTTGTTGTGCGTGTGTGTGTGTGTGCGCGTGTGTGTGACACACAGGTGTGAATTTGTGGTGGTAGTGTAGAGAAGTGCTTGATCATAAATGGAAGTTACAACTGCAAATTATGTACATCGAAAATTTATTGTTTCAAAGTGTAAACTCTGGAAAGCAGCCAGTTATTTGGACTTTGTTTTCTCAATTCTACATAATGGTCAGATTGGCCTACCTCAGTGATTTTTCACACCATGTTAAATCCACCGTCATCACCTAAATTGTTTGCTTTTTGCCCTCCCAGTCACTTCAATAAATCCCTTTTATATATTTTGTGATTTGTGGTGATCCTTGCACAACCCAGACCACTCAAATGGCTTCAGGGGAGAGTATTTAAGTTCCAGTGCTTTCAGACATCAGGAGCATCCTAAAGCTGGGCCCTCATCTCTTCTCCCATCACTCGATTCTCACTGCTACTTTCAGTACAGCCTTTCATTCCCACAACCTACCTTAACCACAAGCCTGTTTTCAAATACTATTTTATTCTTTGATCTTTTCCCTCGTCTTAGATCAAAGCAGAATCAGATCTGGAACACATCAATGTGACTTAAATACAGCTGGAATGCTTTTGGTTACTGTTTTCCTGAAAAGCTAATGAAGCGAGCTAAAACAAAAGTATTAAAATGGGGCTATAACCCTACACGACTCAGGCAGATGAAGGGTCTACAGTAAAAATCACAGCTACAGGTAAACACGTTTTGGTATGAGTGATTATACTTGAAGTGTCAAAGGATGGTTAATATTACAGATTCCTGCACTGGAAAAGGCAAAAATATATCTTGGTATAATTGGAACCACAGCACAATTGTACTCATTTTTAGTGAGACCATTCTGAAAACCCTATCCAGCATCACATTCACTACTTGCACAGCTACTTTGTACAGAAACGACGGGATTCCCAAATGTTATTAGCTAAAAACGGGACAAATAAATAAAATACTGTACATTATTCCCTCTCCTCAAAGGTAGCCCTAAAAATGAGTTAGCCAGCAAAGATTTCCTGGAGTCTACATGAGTAGTTAGTCCATCGTGTCAGAATTCATGTCTTCTTAAATAAACACATTTCAAACGGTCTTTTTGGGGCGTAAGACTGCATTTGGGTTTCTATTTGTAATATAAATTTACAGCCAACATTCAGGTGAGAGAAGTTGTTGGAAAGCAGCTCGGTGGGAAAAGAAAGGTCCCTGGTTTCATCTTCCAGCTGCACATAAGCCATTTCTGAGAGGACGCTGCAGCTGGCTGCATCTGTCTGCAGCTGGGTCTAAGGCCTCAGGGGGGAAACGTAGGAACCAGCGAGTCTTTAAATCCTCCAGTTTAAAAAAAAACCAAAACACTTTTGTTTGGGTGAAGTGAGGATGAGCGCAGTGGCTCATTCCCAACATACATGGAGGAAATATGAGAGAAAATCCGAGTTAAATGTGCTGGATCGAAATAGATTTGAAAACAGAACTTTGATCTCAAACTATGACCTCATCAATTTCATGGTGGCAGTGAGTAAATTTTGCCTCGCCTCCATATTCCAGCAGTATTCCAGGTTTGGCCAGCGGTTTTTTAAATTTTCAAAATGGAATTATGACATGAGTGATATATGAAAAAAAGGCAGGAAGGCTCAGGAGGTTGTTGGTCAGAGGTCAGAAGTGGGAGCAGCAGAAGCAGCTGTGCCAGACCAGAAGGCGCGGAGGTCAGACATTGTTGGGGCTGACGTTCTTCAGGTTGTTCAGCTCCAGCTCCAGCTGACGTATTCTCACGTCCTTGGAGGTCAGCTCCTCCTTCAGCCGCCGCAGCTCCTCCTGCTGCCTGAAGAACATCCGCAGGAGCTGCACAGAGATAAAAACACCTTAATGCACAATGGCAGACAATAATCTGAAACGTGAGATTTGTCTTTATATTCCATTGAAACAGTTTATTAACTGCAGCTCCTGCTCCTCACCACCTCTTTGCGTACCTCGTTCTCCGTCCTGGGCGGCACGTTCTCCAGCAGGTCGATCCCATTCACCACGACACTTTTCTTTTCCTTCACTGGAGCTTTGAAGACCAGCTGGTTTGGGCGACGGTAACTGTCCTTCAGGGACATCAGGACTGGATCTGTTAGCACAAAGAGGCACAAACACGTGAAACCTAACACGAGGAGTTTTAAATTTAAGCTTTAAACTATTTTTGAAACATAATCCACTTTATTTTTACAGTGAAATACTCCTCATCTAAAGCTACCTACTACCTGGGGGCAATTTTAACTATCATTGATATGGTCTAAATTCTCAGAGAGAATGAGATAAGAAAATTATCTGCCTAGATTGTACAATATATCGTGGAAGACTGAAATAAGAGAAATATATATATACTTCTGTGTATTCTGTCAGCCTTCCTTCTAAAAACAAGAGCGATCTCAGGTGAAGCTGCTTGGTCTGCACCGTGTCCGTGTCGGGGCCATATGCTCCGTGACAGCGTGTGAAGGCCGACCACAGAGCGGAAAACCAACTGGAGATGCAGGCTTGTGTTGCATTGCAGCATTTTCTTTGCCAAAAGACAGGATCAGGCTGCACGTCGATATTTGTAAAGCACAAAGCCAGCAGTGAACACGTGCGCTGCGTTTACCTCTGTTGATACCGCTCAGCCACTCATTGGCTGATAGCGCAGGTTCTGTTCCTGCCGTCATGGGGTAGATGTCCTCCTGGTACGTATCTGACTGTAAACCAGGAAACAGCACATAGTCCCATTTTATTGATTGCTTGTAACTGCTGGTGATCATGATCTAAACGCCTGCATGGCGACTAAAGCTGCACTGAGCATCTTAAACCAGATTTCTTTGCCTGAGCGCACCAAAAGAAACCTGCAAATGCACTGAAAAGATTCTAAAGCGAGAGCACAGCAAAATCAGCTTCCCTCACTCACCCTTCTGGGCACAATCATTGAAATGGGCTCAATCAAGCCCTTCATGGTGATGAGCTTGTAGAAGCGGAAGACCTCGCAGACTCCGACGTCTAGCCCGTGCTTTGGCATCACACCTGAAAGGGAGAAAAGAGCGGTGTGACCATGGTTTCAGGGAGACAGCTTGGTGCTGATGACACAGACAACTTACCCAAACCTTTCTGTGGAGTCGGGGACCGGAACTCCATCAGGTACTGCAAGTACGGCTTCTCCGTGGTAATCTCAAAGTAGCGGATGTTACCATCTCCCTGTCGCGGCACCACAACGTGGTTGATACGTTAATGACAATGACAAAGTTTCCACGCTGATATTTTTATTCCAACTGGCCATCCGAATCACATCTGAGTGTGTACTTGCTTTACAACTAGACATCCCAAGAAGGATGCCTGCAACCTCCACTTTTTACAGTGTTGGAGCAGCACAGTAGCTGCTAGGCAACAAAATGCAATTTTCCAGGACTACTTATATGTTGAGTATTTATGTCAGAGGTTTATGGTCTCCCACCTTCCCTGCCAAGTACAACATGTGTGTGTCAGCATCATAGAAGGGAAACAGCAGCCCTGAGAGGCCGTCTATGTCCTCCTCCACTATCGGCATGGACAAGTCCTCCTGGGAAAACCAGCGCACACACACACACACAGAAATAAACACACATCCACTCTGGGATCACATCTACGAGGCACATGGAGGTCTCGTCTGACCTGGTCCCAGAGGGCGATCTCCCGGGTGTTCCAGCGAGAAACCCCTGTGGTGAGCAGTCGTTTCATGTTGCCCAGGAACACCACTCGGTTTACCCGGTGGTTCTTACAGCTGGCTTGCTGATGGAGACAGAGATGGGGAGAATCCTGATGTATGTGGCCACAGAATTATTTATATTAGCACAAACACCAAACGCCGCTCATTCAGATAAGCCTGTATTTAGAGTGAGATGATAATGTGATACTTGGGGATTCATTAAATATCACACAAGACTCAAATGGGTTCCTTCCCCCTCCTCTGACCTGGAGGACGGCCCCAGAGCGAGGCTCAATGATGCGCAGCTTCTTGTCCTTGCAGCTGGTGGCCAGCAGGCCGCCGTCCGTGTTGAAGGACATGCTGAGGATGACGTCTGTGTGGCAGTCAATCATTTTCACCGGCTCTCCGATCTCCAGATTCCAGATCAGGATCTGTCAAGACCAGCAAGGATTATGTAGGTGGAGGGGCTCTAAAGCTGATGATTCGGTCTGGAGCTTTGGCCGTGTGCGCCGCAGACTGTTAGGTAACGATTGATACGTGTACACCGATAACACACATCATAACAGAACTGGAATTTCAGACCCTGAGAGTTCAGGTGTTACTGGTGTGGTACCTTGTAGTCGTAACCAGCACTAAAGAGGATGCCGCTGCTTGTGGGGTGCCACTCGATCAGACCCACTCGTCTGCTGTGGCCGTACAGCTCCAGCACCGCCTCCGTCATGTTGCGCCTCAGACCCCCCTCTGGGATCTCCCATACTCTCACCTGCGTTGTCCACAGGCGTGAGTCATAAAACACAGGGCCAGTGTGAGACACATATATGCCAGCCCTAGCACAATAATGTTATTAATGTTGGGAACATTTTCATAGCTCTGCGATCTGAGCCTCAGACTGCAGTAGTGCAGGCCTGATCAAAAATAGCACATGTATCAATGCAGTGCACTGCATTAGGATTAGACTGGATTACCGCTACGGTCGCAGTCTCTGCGTTGGCAGATTATCCCTCAACACGTTAAAGGACTCTACAGCAGGCACAGCACAGTGTTATTGTCAGCATGCAGTGATGCACCAGATACATACAGCAGGGTGAATAATATTATGTGTGATTGTGTGTGATGTCATGACTGATACGGAACGCCTTGTAGATGTGTGCTTTTCTGGAAGGCGTTTACATTTCCATTACATCTAGGCCACAACAACCTGAACCAGAGCAGATAAATTATACCAGAAGCTTTAGCCGGGGTTCTGGGTCCGACCTGATCCACTGCTCTCAGTGTCCCACACACTGGAATGTGTATTTATGGATCATTATTGCTTTGGGTGTATGGTTGAAAACTTACGGAGGTGTCTTCTGAGCAGGATGCTATGATGTTTTCAAAGAAGGGATTCCACTTGATATCCAGCACGTTGCCCTGATGGCCACAAACCTTTGGGTAATGAGAGTCCAGTCGGCCAGACTGAAACAGTGACACAAGCAGATTAACATCTACTCTACTGCTCCGCAAGTAAGAATTCTAAAATAACGCATCTGTGGTGACGTTAAAGCACATCCAGGGAACATTCAGAGAACTCCCAGAACAGACAGAGAAGTGGCAAACTGACAAATGCCAATAACACCAATCAAATAAGATGACCGAATAACTCCAGAATAAAATGAAAACAGATTCTTGCACAAGGGCACCTGGGGTAGCTGCACTGCTATTACAATACCTCACAGAGGCCAGAGAGTGGCGTTGTTTCACAACGAGTGAAGGCAGCAGCCTCCTGACGTCAGCCATGATGTCATGAACCTCTGATGTCACTTCAATTTAGTGACCCCTTTTTTATTTCCTGAGAGATTTGATTAAGAGCACTGGGCCATGCCACAGTGCAATCCAGTGTGTATGTGCGTGCGTGCGTGCGTGCGTGCGTGCGTGTGTGTGTGTGCGTGCGTGCGTGTGTGTGTGTGTGTGAGAGAGAGAGAGAGAGAGAGAGAGAGAGAGAGAGAGAGAGAGAGAGAGAGGGATTTTGCAGTATCTACAGATAGGCTGCGTAATCAAACATGATGAACTCAACCTTGCATTGTCAACATTAAACAATAAGAACAAAAAACAGTGTGAGCATCATTTCCAAGAAAAGATAGTAAAAATATTTCAATCCTGTCATTTCAGGAGGGGAAGATAGATCAAGAACGAGGGGAATTACTGAGCTGGTGAAGGGTTTTTTCCGAATGTAATCATGTTGCAGTGAGTGCCCAAGTGTTGAGGCAGATTTGTGGAAAGCCCATTCTTTAAACTTTCTCAGGGGTCCTGCAATTTCTGTGGGTAGGTCTGGGCACAAAGAAGGAATGCAGGAATGCAAAATAAAGCGCAGTGAAATAAATACTGAGCTAGCCAGCTGAAGGAGCAAGCAGGAAATCTACCCGCAGAAATGTTTTCCATTAAAGCCAGTTAATGCAAAACAACACAAGGGTAAAAAAAAACCAGCAGGCACAAACTGGGTCAATATAAGGGCCAGAGCAATGGTTAGATGGACAGAAGGCAAAATCAGAGTTGATTAACACAATAAAACTGTTGCTTTTGCATCGGAGACTCAGTGACGTTAAAATTCAGG
The DNA here is from genome assembly GCA_016586285.1 of Arothron firmamentum. Taxonomy (NCBI): domain Eukaryota; kingdom Metazoa; phylum Chordata; class Actinopteri; order Tetraodontiformes; family Tetraodontidae; genus Arothron; species Arothron firmamentum. Next base: position 237,346 of record BJFM01000273.1, on the reverse strand, counting down.
GAAAATGTTGACAGGCCATCATTAATTCAAGTCCTGACAATTGAATTTGACTTTTCTATTCTTGAATCATTAATTACGCGGTGACCAGGAGACCTGATTTAGCTGGAACTTATTACCTGCAAATTAATGAGGTCAACACGGAACTGGAGGATCCAGGAGGCGCGCTGTGCTTATCTGGACATTCGTCAGGAAAGAGTTATACAATTATATCCGGCCTCATGTGCATTGCGCAGATTTCTTGTGATGCACTCACTGAACGTGGATCAACATTGGGCCAGAGGCACCACGCTGCAAATGCTATCATCATTTATTGATTTGTTATTGCCAATAAAGCCTAATTAACAAGGAGACCGAGGCTGTTGTTCTGCGGCTTCGGTATCACTGCACGCACATCAGAACACTGATTAAACATCACCAGGATGTATTTTATCCAATCCTGCAGCCACAAAATGGCAACACACACTGATTAAAATGAAAATGAGTCTTGCGCCCATATGGCACATTGCTAATTAACCCAAAAAGACCTGGCTGACTCATGCTTATGGAGTGGAATCCACATTCTCTGCTTTGTCACTCAGCATTTGGACAGTCAGTCTTTACAGTTCTGCCTTGTTTAAAATAGATTCTAACAAATATGAGGGGAAGAAATTCATGAACAGTAGGGAATAATTGTTGGTAATCATCAGATTAGTTCCAGATTGCCTCATTGCTGCTTGAATAGCTGATCTATTCTTAGATTACGACTGAAGCACCACACCCTAAACACGCTCTTCCTTTGTCTGGGACTCTTTCTGACCTTACTTGTCACTTTCTGGGCCGCTCTCTGTGTGCCAGGTGTTTCCAGCCCCCCCGTGTGCTCGTCCATATGTCCGTCTGGCAGCCTCTCGTTTGAATCTATCTGATGGATCACACCTTGGTAGTCGCAGCAACGGGCTTCCACTAATGAAAGCTGGCAGGAGAGCTAGATTTCTGCCAGTTTTTGTGAGTTTCTTTTCCAGACGCAACATCCAGGCTGCTTGTGGCGATGACATCTGCTAACCAGCTATTGATTATGGTTAAAGTGAGACCAGTATCGTCACCCAGCATATCACCTCTTTTCTCCTCCTAATTAAGGTTTAACTCAGCCACTCTTCTCATTCTTAACCTTTATCTCTCCACTTTGCTTCGACCAAATGGTGTTTAAAACACACCCTCAGGCTTAGCTCACATTAACAAGAATCAAAGACATGCTTTTCACCTCTCTCATCTGAGGTCAGCTTGATACGTAGTTTGGATATTTGATTTTATTGATCTAGTATATCAAATGTGAATTTTTGCGTTAAATACAATTTTGACGGCCTGTCTCCTTTCTGAAAGAGCATCTTCCCATAGAAGCTGTCATCTGTGCTTCTGCTGAATGCGGTAAATGTCCATTTCTGAGCTTGTGCACTCAGCAGAAAGCACAGGAAGTGCTGGAGTGAAGCACTCTGACGAAAAGAAGGTCAATCAAGTCAAGGAGTCATGACGCAGCACAAATCTGTCCATACATCACACGTCTCAGTTCAATTAATATGCAATAAACAGACGATATTATACCTGTGAGATCTGGGATTAATTATTCTCATCTGACTTCCAAAAATATATTATCTTCAGATTTAAAGGTTATTGCTAAATAATCGAGCTTTTAAATAGCCAAACATGTAGAAGCTGAGCAGCGCACACAAGTGTTCATTTTCTTGTTCGTGTGTTGGAGTATAAAGAATGCACATTATTCTCTTCTGGATAGTCAATTCTAATAATGAGCAAAGTGGAAAGTTGGCGACTATAATGTAAGTAAGTGGAGGGCTAATCACGTTGATGGCCGTGAAAACAGTGCACGTCTTCCACTCTCACTGCAGATTTCTTTGGCATGACAGCAGCTTTACTCGAGTTTGCTCTGCAGCCAAGAGATTTTTGAGTTCTTTGGCAGAAAATCTCTTAAAGAGGTGGATCCAAAATGTTGTGTAAGAAATGAGACATATCATACAGTTCAGACAGAACTGTAGTCTACAGTCAAAGCAAACACTGGTGCTGACCCTGTAATCTCAGCTCAGATGGTGAAAAGCCCAATAACATCATAATAATAACATCACTGCTGCACTGAGTGTGTGAAATGTATTAAATTGACTTCTTGTACTCTATCTTGCATGAAAAGTGCAGCTTTAAGGCTTATCTTCCATGTTAAACCCTGCAGCGCTGTTGTATAATGATTAATCCAGCACCAGCGGCAAAGTAGAATTAATTTCCAACAAGCAACTCTTCTGAACACCCAGCCCTCGTTGCTATAATAATTTTCACACCTTCAGTTGCAGCAGCATCTTTTTATGACAGCACCACCATGCAGGGGCTGCACTGTAAATGCACTGTACAGCATTTGTTTTACAAACCTGCATTACTCTTTTACAGTCACATCTACTCTCTGGTGACAGTTTAACTTTGATAACTGACTGTGCAACTTTGTACAGCAAAGATGCAGCTTTGACAGCAAATTGGGGTTAAGTATCTTCTTCAAGGACACTTTGGCACGGTACACTGCAGGGGTGCGGGATAAAAACGATGAACTTCACATCACTGGAGGGACCACAGTGCAGCAGAAGCACTGCTCTTTAAAGTAGTGTTTCCTCTTCCAGGTCTGTCGAAATCTCAATTATGCTCACAAGAGTTATCAGAACTTTATAAAAAACAAACAAACAAACAAACAAATAACAGAAAACAAGGCCATAACAGAGCAATTTACCTGGGATACAGGTATAACAATGAAAGAACCTCCGCCGGCGCTCTCGGTGACGACTGCCACGAACTTGGAGTTGACAGCGCAGAAGTGGTTGTCATGGACATTCTTGGTGATGGGGATACCTTCGAAGCTTTGCTCCCGGTTGGCCACTTTTCCGTAGACATTCCGAAACTTGGAGCCTCGGTAGGTTGGACGCCATGACATCTGACAAAAAAAAAAGGGAAAAAAAGGAAATATCAACCCCACAGAACATCCTCTGATGGCTGAGTTAGGACCACAGTTGCAGGGTGGGCTGTTCCATCTGTGCAGACATGATAACAATCACGCTTGAAGAAATCTGTCCACGGGTGCGAGAATTCTAAAATGGAGTGTAAATTGCCTGGACACACTGTTACATTGCCGTGAAGTCAGCGATTAATATGTCAAGATGAGGAAATCAACAGTCAAGACAGCGTCAGATGGTTACACTGCTTCCCTGGTTTGTCCCTGTATTTTGGTTTCTATAAACAGCCTTTGTTGCAGAAACAGAGGCGCTGAGGTTCCACTCAGGGAACTGCTTTTGTTTTGTCTCCACCACAAGAACCCATTCATGGGGCTCTGACCCGGCCACAGGAAAAGGACGCTGAACGAGAGAGACTTCTTGTAGTGTCACAGATCTGATTGGCGGGTCAGAGCTTTAGAAACGTTCATGACAAACGACAGCAAGAGATGAACTCAGGAAGAGAGGAAAAGCTGCATAACTGTTCAGATCAGTCGCAGCGATGACATCACACACACTACAGCATTCAGCATTGTTCTACTGGAGCAGAACAAGGAGGCGGAGGAGGTGCACTTCTGCAAACAGAAACATCCTCAGACTGTCGCGCTTCCATTGTTTCTCCCCATCATATTTCTCTCCAGCCTCGCAGGAGTCCTGATGACTGTCCCTACACATCTTCACAATGCTACTGCTGATACAGCGACTTCCACCCGGAGCGGCTGACTGGTGGACAGTATTTTATAGACCAAAAGTGAACGTGGGAGCCAGGATGAAATTCCAGTAAGCTGAAAGAAAGTAATGGCAAACATGGTACATTCAGAAACAGAATATTTTGCAGCACTGTGTTTATCGTTCCACAGTCAGCTGATCATGTGCATTCCATAAAAATCTCAGGCTTGTCAAAGTCAGACCCAGACCAACTGCACTGAAGTCATGTCCGCTGGAGCTGCGTAATGGCAGCTTATTAAAGAATTAATGTCAAAATGCGGAGCGGCAGAGTGGCCTGAGGGATAACCAGAGCAGACTGTTTCGGGCGTCCGACACAACGATACTCATTCATCGGTCATAGGCGCAGAGGAGGGCGTCTCTCTTATCTGACCGGGGGCTGCAGCACAACAACACACCAACTCCCACATGGACAGAGCCTGAGCAGCATGCAAAACAGTCATGAACTCATTGTGCAAAAGATCACAAGACTGGGTTGTGAGTTTGACTCCCTGAGAGGTCAGTGTGAGTAACTTTACTGAATATTTCATCCTATTAAAACAAGAAACCAAGAAACCACTCCCTGTAGAGCCCAATACCTGCTTTAAAAGTGCCAGCTTACCTTCCCAGTGTGCTTCTGCACGCTCTAACCAGCAGCTGCGGCCTCCTCACAACACAAACATCAACCTTCCTCTCTGAGGGTGGTGCCAGGATCTCCTCTTTACCTTCCTTCCCTCTCTCTTCTCTCTACTCCAAGCAAGACAGACTACATCTGCTGTCTCCTTCTCCCTCTCTCTCTCTCTCGTGTGTTTCCTCCCTCCCTCCCACCCTCCCCACTTAACTCATCTCCTCCTACTGGTACTGATAGCTGCGGGGCCAACACACCCTCTTCCGTCAGCGTCCTGCCTCTCAGTCTCTCAGTGTGAGAGCAGAAGCCCTTCTTTCCTGACTCTGGCCACTGTCTGTCTGGGTTTGGAAGGCTGCCATGCCTCTCTTTCACCAGTCTTCTCTTCATTTTATCTCTGAGTGTCACCCTCTCTGGCAGAGTCTTCATTCGTCCAGATGTGCATGGCTTTGGACTGTGGGAGGAAACCCACACAGACAAAGAGAGAAAATCCAAACTGGAAGAAACACTAATCCAAACACTTTCCATCACTGTTGAGGAGCTGTTAAATCCTATAATCCTGTTGTTTGACCGACTGTTGCTCCCTTCTTATGCATTACTGACGGATACTGCCAACTCGACACGCTGCTTTATTGTGAAAATCATCTTTGTTTGGGAATTCAAAATGTGGATAGAGTCCTGCAGGTTCACAGGGATTCGCCTTGACCTTTGGCTTGTGTGTGTGTGTGTGTGTGTGGGGAATGAATTACTTGTTGGAATGTGTGTCTGTGTTGTGCCTGAAACCATGTCTGTCTGCAACAACACACGTTTACAGTTGGTTTCATGCCTTCAAGGTGGATACAACAGTGAGCTGAGTGTGTTTAATGAGCATTTTTTTTTCAAGGCACAGGCTTGTCTTTTCTACTTCTTTTTCCTGATTGGATTCTTCTTTGATTTTTGCTTTGCTTTTGTTTTAGTTTCTTTAAAGCTGTCCAAAAGGCAAAAAAAAAAAAAAGTCCTTTTATTAGCCTGAAAAGGGTCATTCAAACACCAGCACATCAAATCAAGTGGCTAAAATAATTCCAATCAAGTATTTCCCATAAAGAGCAAAAGAGAGGAAGTGATCTTCAATACATACAAAAGGGGTCAGACACAGTGAGGCCCTGTCAGGCCGCCGTGTCGCTGCTTTCTCCCCTCTGCTCTGTGAGACTGTACACTCTTTTTTGACGGCTTCCTCTCCCCATGAGGAGTAGCTGTTTCAATGACAGAGATCCGGCTGGCGTTTTTGTCCACATTTACGCTCTGCGTGAAGTGGGAACTCTAATCCTCACTTACACAGGAAGTGTCACAGCTTGGCTAAGAGTGCTGGAATATTTTCTCTGCTATGGTGATGGGACATTTGTGCTTCTAAAAGAGTTCAAAGTCGGGAATTATAGAAAATATTTTTATTTTACTTCACCCAGCTGACAGACAGCATCAGTGAGAAGCAAATCATGAGTCGTGTCCTGTATTGAATACAAGAGCAATTGTCATGATTTAGAGGCCCTAAAAAAGCATGTAATATAAAAAGTTCTGCTAAAAAAAATTACTAATTATGTCTTTTGTTTGATGCAGGTTAGAAAATCCGTAGCCAGACGTTCAGTGTTTGCTCACGGTCAGGCCCGAGTGTCACTGCTGCTCACAAATAGAAGAAATGCAAATGGAAGAAAATCAAACAGAATTGCTTTAACACACCTGCCCCCTGCATCCCTCAGTGAATTGGCCCATCTGGAAAAATGTCAGCGTTACCAGCTGGCTATTTCATAAATGTTGTAAAGGTCATCTTCTGTTTCATTGCAGTCAGAAGTCTGCACAGCCTGAACTATCTGAGGAATGAGTGTTTGGTACATCAACTTTGGAGTTTCTCAACCAACTGCAACATAACCATTAGAAAGTTGCCATAATTAGCTTGTTATTCCATAGCTTTGAGCATCCATTAAAATAGAAACCTGCTCGTCATTGAGGCACTATCAGCGGCCGCAAACCGTTCAAAAACCAAATCCATTTCACTGGCTTCTGTATGTAAAACAGACAGCTTTTCTGTGCTGGAAAACAGGAGGTTTTGCTGTGCGACATTTATGTTGATAATGGTTTTACTGAGAGGTAGCTCACCTAATGGCAGCTCTTCAGCCTGAAGCCAGCCCCATTAAGCGGCACTACTGGTGTAAAGAGAACATTAAACCAAGGACAGGAAGCCCAGAGAGCTCCCTCAAAGCCAGTGATCATTATTACAAACATGAAGGTTTCAAAGCCTGTTGATATTTTCAACATTCAGACCTTTAAAGGAGAAAATATTTGACACTGGAAGATGAAACAGGGATGCATTTCCTGCATCTAAGGTCAGTCATCCAAAAACAAAAGAAAGGTCTAAATTAATAATCCCTCCACTGCCTGCTTTCTCCCACCGGGGTTACCACCACATGCTTTTTGGAGCATAATGATGCAAGCTGGGCCTCAAACCCTCGAATGGCAGGGGTGGGGGGTCGAACACTTAAGGTAGAGGTAGAATCCAAAGAGATACAACAAGATAATACAAGAAACAGAAGGATAAAATGTGATTAAAAAGAGGTTTAACAACCCACACTCCATAAAAAAGGAGATCCAACAAGAGGAAGCGAAGATGAAATGGACCAAGGAAGAATAATGAAATATTTAAGGAAGACAAAAGCAGACAGAGAGGGGGAGCAGAGGAGGCTCCTACAGATGGAGATTAACTCCCCCCTCTGTCAGACCACCTGCCTGCTCCACACACACACACACACACACACACACACACACACACACACACACACACACACACACACACACACACACACACACACACACACACACACACACACACACACGCTGAGCCAAGTTGCCTGCAGAGAAATATTACCATTTTAGCGTGTAATAACTCTCAACTGTAGCATAAAAAAGGACTGAAACATCAACATCCTTGAAGAGTTGGACTCCTGTTTGTGTGGTGAGGAGATAAAACATAAGCATGATTTTAAATGATGCTTCAGGAAAAACCTGGAAACTTTTTACATCGCACAAACAAAAAGAAAAGGAAAGTGTTGAGCTGGATCGTGGCATGCACATCTCATCAGGTCTGAAACAAAAACTCTGGCAGCAATACTCAGGAACACTTTCATCAAATTAGAGGAATCCATCACTGAAGTAGAAAGCCCAGAACAGGGTGCAGTGGAATGATTACTCACCCTCTGACTCTGATCTCAGGATGGTTGAAATTAAAGTTGCGGTTGCCTGCTGATGGAGCGTGCAGCAGGTGACTCATACTAATACTGTCTGGCACGTCTGCTGCCAGCCAAGCTAGAATGACAGCTGATCACCGTTGCTAGCAGCATGATTCGCCAAAATTACTTCTGGTCCTGAAAAACTGCCTGGAAACTAAAATATGCAAAGATCCAAAGGTCTACTGGATAATCAGTCTGTATTGATAACACTATTTTCCCAATTCTGGGGGATAAAAAGTGATTGATCCAGCTTGGATGAGGCACAGCTCTGGGATTCAGATCCACGCAGCTTTAATATCCTGCTCCAGTCTGTCATCGACTGCATGATTGCAGTATCCCTACAGCCTCTATTCATCAACCCATCGTTCTTTTCCTCTCGCAGGATTAAACGGATGGAGAGCGTGGAAAAGAAAAGCAGAGACCGTGGCCACACCGAGTGCCAGACCATCTGCTTGGCCATTTCAGACAGTGACCACGTTGACCCTGGCAACACGGGTGCGAGACTGTCTGGAGGGACGCAGACGAGCAACGAAGATTAATCCAAGAAGGAACAGGACCATAAATATCTAATTGCCATTAACCAAATTTCCAACTGAAGAGGAAATGTAATTTCCTCAGCATTAATTGGCCTAATCTTTCAACATTTACGTAACATCTTTCTATTTTTTTCCTCGTCTACAGGCAGATATTGTAATGTGACGAGTCAGATCAAGCAGAGACTTGAGTCATTGCTGGGTGACCTTGAATCCTGCCGCTGACGTCAGACATCAGTAATGAACATCTGTGATAGAACTATTAGAGCTGTGACACTCCCCCCCGGGACCGATGTCCTTGTGCTTGAACCTCACACTCATACTGTCCTCCATCCCAGCAGGTCAGGACTCTGCAGGCTTTTCATGGTCTCTCATAGCCTCTGATTGATCTAAGATGATGGTGGGTTCTGTGAAATGATGCAGTAATGGACCAACGATGCTAAAAGCGATACGTATTCAAAGATACTGGAATTATCTTTGCATCAGCAGCCAGTACTGTCAAGTCATGCACATCCTTTTTTCCTGATAGCACATATTTGACCAGATTGTGTTAAACACAGCACTGTTGCTTTGGTTAATAAATTATTGTAAAGGGGACTGAGTGGTCTGTGTATAAACCCACCTCTTCCAGCAGTGCCAGACACCACAGACAGTGTGTCAGAAAATGCCTGAACACACTGGAGTGTTTTTAACACGTTAGCCAGCTTTTTAAGTGGGAGCAGAGAAATCCAGATGTGGGTATTTAGGGGTTTTTTTCTGCAGAAGTACGCAGGTTCAACCAGGGATCCAGTGGAGATGAGATGGTATGAAACGTGAATTGATAAGACAGAAAAGGGCTTTCTGACTCTCTCTGTCACTCACTCACTCACTCACTCACACACACATACACAGACAAACACACACACAGACGGCTTACTGTAATCCATTTTGCACTTGTGTACTTGTTAAGCTAGATCTGAAATGGCAGTGCTCCCATATGTGGGTGAAGGTTAATGGGTTGTGAATCTGACCTATTTTACAGGAGGCAACGTTGATGTGATCGGTGTGACACCTTTTATTCTTGCAAAAATAATTGTTCAGATAGAGAGCAGTGGTTTAAACTAGGTGAGATGATTGACGGTCATTTATTACGCAACAGCTTTCCTTCCGTTGCATTGATCTGTTTACCGTCACACTGTCAACTGGAGCTCTGCAGAGCAGAGGACTGGTGTCCCAGTTTAAAATCCAGCTGTAAAACACAGACCTCATTTCAATTTTCTCTAACTCTGGGGACAAATGTTTAACTTTGGCTGTTATTCCAGGGAATTGGCACCATTTTCCTGGATCTGCCCTTGAAAGAAACTTAATCATAACATCCACAACTCTAAATCATGTAAACTAGTTAAGCTTTTGTAGATCTCAGCAGGAATATTTCATTGATCTGTAATGAAACACACGTAAAAATAATGCTGGGATTTAGCTAGTCCACCCCGCTTTGCATAGCAGAAAACTGGCATTGACCACTGGCAGCATATAGGTCAGTAAATCTAATAATGGAACTGGAATATATTTTAATTTTAATTATTTCTCATTAAAAAAATGTTTGGGATTGTGGAATTTCTGATTACGACCCATTTTCTAGGCCAAACTATTTTTGTTAACTGAATTTTTAGTGTATCTGATACAGAGTCAGTGATGTTGGCATGCACTGAAACACACAGATGGTCCTCAAAAAACAACAAACAGGCAGACAAAATGTCTAAAAGTCTATATGCAACAGTCCAGCATCCCCAGATTTATTACCCAGTTATCCTGGGTGACTTTTGGACACTTGAACCTAAAGCATTTGTCTCTATGTTTCACTCCCAGTTTTTAATTTTCTTGCCTCTTCTGTTTGACTTTGGTTTTAGAGACAGAGTCACAGTTACCATGGTGACAGTGAGGAAAATCCAGGCAGCTGCAACCAAAGGCAAATTCTTCAAACACAAGGACTGCACACATCTCAGATGTGACCAAAAAATCTGCTAAAAACAGGAAGAATGATCTAAGAATAGCTCTGAGAAGGGAATTCCGGCACTAAAGCAGCCAAATGACAGCGGTCACAACTCATCGATGTTTGAAAGGCTCTTTTAAACTTGACCCTGCAACCCCGCTGTAAGAAGTGAGGGTGTCTTGCTCTGGCATGGAGCACGTTAAGCCTGTACTCTGTCAGCTACCCCTAAAAACAGCTGGCAGAATCACCAGGAATCGGACGGACACGCTCCATCATGTTTCATCTGAACCTGGAAGATCTCTGCAGCAATCAAATGGAAGAAAGTCCCCTGGACTCTGCTAGTGGGGGTGGGGGGAATGTAGGGATTTATCTGTGGACATCATTTGTCAAAGAGGAACTAGCCCTCTTATTGTGAGGCAAAAATAATATCAGTGTTATTAACACACCTTTATAATGTGGAGAGCAAATAATGAATGGAAATTTCAAATGATGCATTTTATGCTGCTGTAGAGAGAACCAGCTGTGTCTACAGCTCATATCTGCTATCTGTGCCCACAAGCTAAATACAGACACCTCGACCCTGATCGATCCATTCTAGCTGGTTGTGTGTGTGTGTGTGTGTGTGTGTGTGTGTGTGTGTGTGTGTGTGTGTGTGTGTGTGTGTGTGTGTTTGTTTGTGTGGGTAGGAGGAGGAATCATCCACCAAGGATGAGTTCTTTTGTTGCCCCCGTCTCCCTGATCTTCACTGCACTCTTTAGCGTCTCATCCACTCAAACATCAAGAGCAGTTCTGCCAGTACTGCAAACGAGACACACTATTGCAAATAGTTCTGCACAAAACACCTATTACACCTGCATCTTTTTGAAAAGAGTCTCTATGTTTTGTGGCCCAAAGACTGAATGTGGATTAATGGGCCTGCATTTAGAGTGTTAACAAGCAAATTAAAAAAATTAAGTCTTATTTGGCGCCAGGAAAAAACCTTAAAAAGATCCTTTAAGTGCTGAACACCAGACTGGGAGGGTTCTGAGCACGGACCGCTTTTACCACGCACTCACGTAAATGCACCCATCTGTCTCCGTGCACTGGCTGCTTTGTCTCCAGGGCCACAAACAGGAAGCACACCCTATGTTCTGAGTGCAGACTGCATACACAAACACACACGCACACATTCCACGGGTTGTGCACCTAATCCCAGCTGGAGGGCACAGGGGGAGCTGGTCAGGGCCACTCTCTCCTGCTGGATGTTTCACAGATCTTTCCACCTGATTTCATCCTCTGTCAAAACTGGGATCCCTAAAAACGAGTACTTCCATGCCGCAGGAGAGGCCAGGCTTTGGGGAGTCCACGGTTGAGCCTCTGCACTTGCAGTGGATGGATGATTTGTGTCAGGTGAAAGCAGCAGATCTGTCACACAAACACTGAGCAGGAAGCTTTTCGGACAGGAGATGAGCTCATGGCATCTGAATGCGCTTCCCCGTCTCACACTTGACCACCATTCACTTAAAAACTCGGATGGGGGGATGAAGGAAATCGATAAGCCAAAATTCTGGATTTGGGATAGATAATCTGCTAAAGACTTTAACTCAGGATCAGTGCTGTGAGTCTGACTGAAACCACGCTAAATCAGTTTTAATCTTAGGCAGTGAGGGTAAGATAACGTAAACTCGGTCTCCCTGCAATCACCATTGTGTTTTCAATGCCTGTGCAACATCTGCAAAGCGCTTAGGTCATTTTAAAAATTCACTTCCGTGACCCCTCACTATCGCAAAGCTATAAAAGCGCAGAGGTCTACAGAGTTTGACTTGGGTAGATGTATTGACTTAATTGGCAGGCGTGTGAGGTGCAGCAAGCACACACTGATACATTTGGATCACTTTTGACAGCACACAGGATTAAAAAAGAAAAAAATCAGAACAAACGAATAGCTGAGATTTGCCAAAGCTTTTATGTCTTGACACGTGTTAGATCATTTTACGCAACAAGTGTTTTCGGATTACTGTCAGAAACTGCAGCATAAACAGTGTGAAAATGACTTTCATACTTTTTCCACCCACATGTGCGCCATCAGAGCGGCATGGTCCTCCACAATGGGGCCGTGTGCACATGTTTAATTGCAAACACACTCATCGCAGCTGGACTCTTTGAAAGTTTACTTCAGTGTGGCTAAATTAAGCTTCTGGTGGTGAGAAAGCAGCATGTGTGCTGTTGCATGATCAGCTGCTGTGAATGGAAACTGTTTCGTCGAGGTCATTACTTGGCTTGACATGATGAAGTAATCATGCACGGGTGTGTCACAACTGGCAAGTAATTCTACTTGATGGCTTTGGTTTAATTCGATGGTTAAGTGTTGAGCATGCAGCGTCCCCTCAGAAACAGTAAAACACCCTCGTCTTCTTCCAGCCACTGATGTGCAGACATTTCTCAACACTTTTGGTGGGTTTTCAGAGCACTACAAGGCTTTTCAAAGGTTGAGGATTGGGTTTTGGTTAGGTTTTGGTCAGAGGTTAAAGTCAGGGTCTTCGTTGTTCCTCTGGGAACAGAGAAGCATTTGTCACCACAACGACTCCCTTTAAAAAAAAAAAAGGGGGGGGGGTCTTCCGTAGACCAGTGCTCCCCCTCTCTACGTTAGCCACCCACTTCTCTTTCAGCATCTCTCTGTCCTTTTCCAAAAACTCTTTCCCAGCACTCACTCACTCACTCACTCACACACACACACACGGTTCTTCCTGATGAATACAACCGAATACAACGTTTTATATAGCAGCACGCTAATCACAGGTTTTCTGGACGGAGGGGTATTCAGATGAGGCCAGTTGGTCTGCGCAACACTTTTTTATGCCAGCATTCATTCTTCGTTCCTGGGCCCTTAAATCCTTAGCAAGATGTTCAACAATTGCATCGAATCTAAAATAGGATTCAGCCGTTGCATGATTTAATTTGCCTGGAGCAGGAGGAGCCCTGGTCGACCTCAGCCTCCTGCAGAGGTCATCTTCAAACACGCAGAATTCCCACTGTGGCCATTAGACTATTCTCTAGAGCCCCTGTGACCGAGGCCAAACCTAAAGCTGACAGGAACATGACAGGCCGACCACCAATGCTGCAGATACGCCCTTGTTGCCATCTGCATTATGGAAATAAACTGAGAAAAACCTTGTAAAGATGCATGAAAACTGAGTTCTACCTGACTAAATCATGTGTGTGGAGGCAGCTGTGAGCGACAGGGTCCCACACTTAAACACACACATTTACATGAAGATTCAGGTGAAAGACTGCAGATCAGGTTTTTCCTTTTTCTCTGAAGTCTCTACATCTACATTTAGCAAGCGGCAGTGGAAGTTATCCACCCACCTGCACATGCTGTAATATGTCTGCCAACTTAGATTTATCAGCCACCTCCCACACACACACACACACACACACACACACACACACACACACACACACACACATACAAGTGACCAGAGAGCTCCTATTTTGTATAATAAAAATGATGTTTTTTTTTCCAATCTGATTATTGAAAATGATAAACGGTTTGTGAGAAAATCGTTCTCATTATGTTTTATTTGTAACGTCCAGACGCTGAGTCCGAGGGATAATCAAACTCTTCATAGATGCTAAATGTAGATTATGGCTATTTGAAGGTTCGCAGTAAAGCTGTGCTACATGTGCAATGATCTTGCAGTGCAATCATGCATCGCAGGGCCCGTCTCTCCAGCGTTGTCAGTCTGTGTGCTGGGGACTGAAAGGCTGTTCAGCTGCATCAACACAGAAGCTCTTGTCTCCTTCCCAAGGTGACTTTTCTGCTGCTGGCAGGCAAAGTCATGAAAGCAGCTCCCTGCACTCTGGCTCTCTCTGCTTCACATCCTCTGAAACCACCTGTGATGCAAACCTTTGATTTCTCTACTGCCAGTATTCAAATTTGGGCTTTTCTTCAATGCCAACACATGAAACACCTGACCTCTTCTTCTTTCAGCTCTCAAAGGGGTAGAACATCCACCTACGCAGCAGCACACACACCTCCCACACAATCTCTCTCACGTGTCAGAGGAAGGACTGGGCTCGAACATTACACACAACTTCTGTTTGTAGATGGCAAGCGTGTTTGTTTGTGTGTGTGTGTGTGTGTATGTGTGTGAGACCATAGGTGTGGGCAAATAGGCCACTGTCCTGTCTACAGTAGGTCACCTATTTTGGTCCAGCTTAATTCTCCACATGGGAGTAGGCGTGCTAATTTACCCCTTCTCTCTCTCTCTCTCTCTCTCTCTCTTTCTCCCTCTCTGTTTTTCTTAGTCTCTCGCCCTTTCTGCTAATAGATTAAGAGGATTCAGATGGCTGCTACAGCTTTAAGTGGGCACGGCGACCACCATGTACACACACCTACACATATACTGCTGTCACTACAGTGCAAACAGCGTTGACATCCATTCCCAGTAGAATTACAACAAAGACCTGGGTTGGCCTTGGCCTAACCCCCAAAATCGAGTACTTTACTTTTGACCCCCAATGAGATCTGAGTCCAGTTAGAAACTGCCTCATCACAGTTCCACTGAAATTCCAGGTCTCATATTTATGATATAATATTATTATTCCCCTTTGATTTTTAGGTTTGAAGTAAAGAGAAATGGAACACAGAAACCAAGAATAACCTCTGATATTGAATACAATATGCTGCAGATTAAAGATCCTTTTGGGTTACAGTCATTCATATTAGCAGCAGCTGCAGCCTGATAAGCCTCCACCACCCTGGAACTTAAAAAAAAAAACCCTCGTCATCACTCCAAACACACGAGTGTAACAGCTCAGATAACCTTGACAGCCCAAACCAGCCACATGCCGGGTCAAGGCGGCGGTGACACAGCAGGAAGTTGTTCCCAATCCAGACCCATCTTACCTTTGTGACAGTCATGCAGAAACAGTGGGTGAGGAGCAGGACGGTGTCCCCTTCAAGCTGAGAGCAAACCACCGCAGGAGTGGAGAGAGTGATGAGGAGGAGAGGAGGGCAGCTTTGCTGAATATGCAGGCAGAGAGAGAGAGAGAGAGAGAGGGG
>BJFM01000273.1:191375-222112 GCA_016586285.1 Arothron firmamentum | reverse complement strand
ACAGTGTGGATCTCCTGCTCTGACTTCTACTACATGATTAGTGACTAATACAGCTCATTGATGGGGGGGGGGGACTGCAGAAACGGAGGGGGCAGGGAGGGAGGGAGGGACGCGGTGTCGCAGTCTGCTGCTCACTGTAGATCTGACTGCAAGTCCTACACCTCTGACTGCTTTTTCATTTTTTTTCATATTTATGTTTAGATCTACTTGAATAGATCTAAATTAAGTAAATTAAGTTAGCCTCAGTCAATTCTGCTCTCCAGGTTGTATAAGAACACATTCTAATCAGTCAGGCTTAATCAATTCTTAAATCCTCAGTCTGGTCTAAAGTTGTTTTCTGAATGCAAAGACTATTTGTTACATTTTGTAACTGGGCATATTCATCCTAATCTTTGAATTTAAATTCAAAAAGAAAAACAAAAACCTAAAACATAACTGCTCAAATTTTTAATGCTTCACATCTTTCCTTTGTGTCATTGCATAAAGGCACAAAGATGGATAAGAGAAGCCAAGATTCCAATGCCGTTTCCATGGATTAACATTGCAAAGCTGTGTGAAACTTTTCTCTAATGGCTGCAACCAACAAAGCTAGCTTTGTTGAGTGCACCCACGACCACATACTTCTTTGTGTACTGTAAGTATCTACACATGCTGGAGAGAATTTCGCTAAGAGAAGTCCACACTGAGTGACGCCAACAGAATGTTCCCAGTCATCACGGTCCTGTTTCATCATGTCCTTATCTGTCACTGAAAACTCCACTCCTCAAATGTCGGCTGATGCCATAACTCTGTGCATTTCCCACCTACAACAATAGTATTCACTGTCTGATTTTGCATAATGATCAGAAGGTGTCAAAATTCTCAGAATTTGATATTTCTGCACTTACAAGAACTATAAGAAGAACCGTAATTTATGAAAACATATACAATTGCAGAATTGAAATGCACCCCACACAAGTGTTGTTCTGTCGTAAGATTGCAATTTACCTGACAATAATGTGTAAAGGAGTGGAGGTGGCGTGAATTTTGAACACTCTGGAACCACTCTGTCTCCCATGCTCTGGTGCTTACAGACAATCCTGCATCAGAAAACATAGGAAATAACATTCATTTTACTACACGGAATAATAGCTATTGCGGGGAATGAACTTAATAATTAATTATACACATTTTGAACCACAATGTTTACATTCGTAACTGAATTCCAGCTCTTTGGCCACTTAGTCTTGGGAGCATCTGTCATCTGTGACAATCTGCTGCCATCTAGTGGCGAAAAATACTAACTAGTATTTTCCCAATGAACTGGTGGCCTGCTCGGGACGTGTTTCCGCCTCTCGTCGTGACCATCAACTTAAGTACCCCCCATGGCAATTACCAATAATATAAATACGTTCTTTTACTTTTGCCTTCCAATTTAAATACTGATAAATTGCTATATATTGTATACATGGGAAATTGTGCTGACCACTATCACAACTGAGCCTTGATTGCAGTCAACCACCTGCTGCTAGCATCACCGCTACCTTGTGACTACTTGCTCCTGGTGTAAATGCTTGTAATTATCTGAGACGATTAAAATAAATAAATAAAAAGTAAAAAAAAAACAACAAAAAACGTCTATAACGAGTACATCACCAGGTATGTTTGCAGCATTTTGTCGTAAGGAATTGAGAAGCCCTATCGTTAGCTTAGCACTGTATTTTAGTTATGTTTACTTGTTATAATCTAATGGCATGTCATATTGTGATAATACAGCAACTTTAAAGTACTTATACACCATTTAAATGTACAGTAGTCGAAGATGGGCGGCGTAATTGCAGGCAAAATATCGACATTTAACCTTACAACTTTTATTAAAAATGGCGACCGGAAGCCTGTGCGTTTCTCATGTTAGCTTTACACTTTGTTTTCTTCGAGCTATGTTCGATCTTATTTGACTGCATTTCAGCGATCCAGTTTTGAGAGGGGAAAAAAGCACTAATTAGACTCATGAACAGTTCGTATTTTACGGGCTTCTTTACCCTGTCTCAGCCGTGCTCCTCGGATCTTTTAACAGTGGCCCGCCACATGATTTCCCATCACAAAAACTGTTGCTCTAGTGGAACATTTAATGCAGAAGGGCTCATATTTCGGCTTTTCCCAGCTCAGAGGACAGTCTTCCAGCCTGTATTAGTCTGCACACAAACCACTTCCTTAATCTGAAGCGAAGTAAAGGAGAGGAGGGAATGAGGCAGGACCAGGTTATAGAAGCATGGAGAAACTGATGGAAAGAAACCAGATACTTAAGGACAGAAGAAGGAAGTACAAAGAGAAATATGAGCAAATCAGACTCTTCACTGTATGTTTCATTCAGGTTCAGCAGTTTTCATGAATGTGCCTTCGTGTAGTAGGTGATGCACATTCCCACTCTGTCTAGACAATTCCACAGCTTATTTATTCAGCGTGCAACAGATTCCTCCCGACATGCATTCTCTCCAAGTCATTTTCCACCATTTTCTAATCACCCAAGTCTGCTATTCAGCTGTGTTTCCCTTCCTTGACCTTCTCATTTACTAGTTTTTTCTTCACTTGCCAGTCATTGAGGCTGATTTAAAGAGTAAACAAGGCCTCGCTTTCTGTGATTCTGAATCTCCAGACTTTTTATTAAGTGTAGAGGAGGAATGTGCCCATTTACTCATAACTCTTATTCCTGTTTCGTTCAGAAGTGATGTAAATTGTACTGGTGACATAAGTTTTTGGTGTTGGTCAAATTTAGACCCCCCCAACTGAAGACATAGTTGTTGTTTTTTTTGTTTTTTTTAAATTTGGCTTTCTTTGTGAGTGTGTAGTCGTCTCTTGTCCTCTCTCTTTTACACATTCACCACAGAGACTCTGGAATACAACACACTCACATTAAGCCAGCGACAGCGATACAAAGGCTTGACATATGGTAGCACTTAAAGAGATCTTTGCAATCCAAATACAGAAGAAATACTGGAGACAAAATGGTCACTCACAGACTATTCAGCGGTACTTTTATGTGTAACCTTTGCTTTTCCTGATTAGTTTTTATACATTATAACTACATTGCGTGACATTTGTAGAAGGTAATTCACACTCATTCTAGTGCGCTGCTCAGTTTAACACTCCTTCAATTAGAGTGAAGCTCTCATCGGTACTTACACAGCTTTGGGCTGGTTTGAAGTTTTCATGCTGCGGCTTATTGGGAAAGTGATGGAATGCTATTGAACCCTTTGCAGAAGACACCGTCCCTTCATTTACGCTGCCAAAAAAAGAAAACAAAGACTCTTGAATTGTGTTTGGGTCAGGAAAGAAGGTCACTTACATGAAAGCTGAAGATTATCCTGGGAATTCTGGGTCCACAGCTGCATTGTCTTCTATTTTCTGTAGGAGTTAGAAGAATATTTTGGTGGTTTAGGAGTAAAACGATCTCTCTGATCTTGAAGAATCTGTTACAGTTACAGTTTGTGTCCCCTGTGCTCGCCGACTCTTCTGTATACTTGTTTAGATATCACAAATGTAAGCCATCATAAGCAGCACGGATTGATGGAGTTCCAACTATAATCTCGACCATGTTTGATGGAGGTGGCGA
Source organism: Arothron firmamentum (assembly GCA_016586285.1). Taxonomy (NCBI): domain Eukaryota; kingdom Metazoa; phylum Chordata; class Actinopteri; order Tetraodontiformes; family Tetraodontidae; genus Arothron; species Arothron firmamentum. The sequence continues at coordinate 218,520 of BJFM01000273.1, read as the reverse complement.
TCAAAGTTGGAACACATGCAAGTGCTGATTAGCTCCAGACGGCTGGAATCAGTGGCATATTTTTAATGAGATGGAACAAGCGAGACTGTTCCAATCCCATTTCCCAAATCCATTTCACTTGATTTATTAGGCCAAAACTGTGTAGATGCAGTTTACCACCACTGAAAATTTGGATTATATTGACAATTCAAGACATTTTTACTAATTTAATAAGGTTGTGTCAGCTCCTAACATTTGCTGCATGTGTGGAAACAGTTTTTAGTGAGATGCTGGACTGGTGTTATGGGCCTAAGACCATGAATGAAAACATATAAATAGGAAGGTAGAAGTTGGCATTTAAAGTCACGCGAGGTGACGCGGAAGGAAAATAAAGGCGTGCTCCGAAGTCTTCAGGTACAGCTCATAAACTGTGAAAAGAGGGTTTGGGCCAGCTGTAGCTGTGGGAAGCATGTTTTCTTGTGTCTGTGAAAGGATAGACTCCCAGCATGCAGGAATCCTGCATGGCTCTGGACTCTGCTCCAGAGCCTCTGGAGTCACGCTGTCCTCCTACTGTAAATCACAGTGTCCAGGAATTGTTAAAGTCTGAGTTGGTATTTCCAGATAAACAAGCCATTCCTGGACACCAGCTGCTCGGCGGAGTGAGAATAGGACTCAATCCACCTATATATCCTGGTGGTTTTTAGCTAACAGTAGATGTTTTCCACAGCTTGTTTTTCAGACATCATTGCAGAGGGTGTGTGACAATGAGTGAGCCTCTGAAGTAAGAAAACCATGTCCTGAATACATTCAACTCTATGAACATCAGAAAAACTTATTACAGCAAGCTACATTTATCCAGTTATCCAGTTATCTAGTTATCTAGTTAGTGATATGATTATAGGGAACAAAAGTCAAATCAGCATATTTCAACAGTTGTTTGCTTCGGTGGTGTTTATATTCTCATTTATCAAACTCCAACCAGAGGAAAAGGCCAGCAGGCTTCAAGACGCCCTCTCTGGCTTTTGCAGATTCCTTCAAACAATATACTGTATATAAAACGCAGACTCAGAGTTGATCAGAGCCCCTGTTGGGCAGACACCTTCGGCCTGCCAAACTACATAGTTCTTTGAAAAACACAAACAGAGTTAGTGAACTGGATCTCTCTTCTGGGCTAATGAACTCTAACGCTGATAGGAAAGTAAACAGGGTCCAGACGCTGGTTGGAACAGTAGCTGCCAGAATGGCGAACAACGTCAAATCCTGTATGCTGCATCAGTGGCCTGCTGTCATAAGAAGTGTACGTACAGTCTGAGACATGGTCTTAAGCGGGTGTGTGAGCGGCCGACTTGCTCCAATCTCTTGCGTCTACGCTCCACCAAACCTAATAATTATGTACAGAAATCAGCGGCTGGCTTTGGTTTACCGCTAAAATCCAGGAGGAAAAAAACAGGGTCAATACAATTTTTCCATGAGTCTCACGATGAATGTGAACGCAGACGTAATGAAACAGGACTTCTAAAATGAAGAGGTGACGTAGGTGGACATGAAGATGCTTCTTGGAATTGGAATTTTCTTAGATACTTCCTCTGCAGAGTGATGATTGCATGAGATCTGTACATCTTAAGGTTGTGTACGGTACTTGAGCCATTCAGCAAAGTCTTTCCAGGTCCTGATGTATGTAACATTATGGGCTGCCAGGGTTTATGTTTTATCCATGTCAGGAGACCAGGCTTTGCACTCTGCTGGATGTGTGAGCGTTCCATTGTCGTCCATCTTGTGGTGTGTGGCTTCAGTTTCCACATTAGTCTTTTTCCCACTGTTGCTACTGGCACAACTGGAGCTGCAAGACGCTCCGCCAGGGATCTGGAAAAGTTGGAATGACTCACTCAAGCAGGCAGAAACAATGTGCTTCTTTGGATTTTGATTATATATGTTAATGTCTGATATCCTGAATATTCAGTGTTCATGGTGAGAACTTGCGTGTCCAGTTTACCGGATAATTAATGGATTAAATAGGAATTTTTTGCCACAGAGTTGCTAAGCTTAGTATTAATTAGTGCATATTTCCAGTTTATCAGTATTTATCCCTTTCAAACTCTTGCAATGATTTGGAATTTAATAATAGATCCACAATAACATATAAATAAACAAGAAAAATTATTAAAAAAATTGTAGAAATGCTGAATAATGTCCCGAGAGACCAGGAGGTTTAGAGCCCAGACAAACTATAAAGTGAACAATAAAACAGTTGTGCGGTTACTTAAAACCAGTTTGATTTAACAACAGTTGTGTAACTAGACTGTGAAGCAACAAGGGGATCAAGGATTTGCTGCTTTAGGTGCTTTAAATCATTCTGTAAATATCAAGAATATACTCTAACCTGAAAAATCCGTCAAACACCTGAGTTTAATTGTCATTATTAATTATTTTATTTACAGGACTGAAGACCTGACAGCTTCTCTCTGATTTCCACCGAAAAATTCCACTGAAGATCCAGCCACTACTGACTACTGACTGTAAACAGATCCATTACTGCAGAGAAATAACTTGGAATCTCCATAAACCAGGTAGCGTTCTATTTACAATTGGTTGTTTGGGGACATTTATGCAGATGTTGTTTTGCTCACTGCCAGAGCTGTTACATGCACAACACTGCCCTGATATTAGCATGAGAGAGCCTTAAATTAGACACTGTCATGTCAGGTTGTCATTTGTGACAACCTGCTAACCTGACAGGACAAATTAATGCAAGACAAATCAGCGTTTGCTCTTCTTATATTCTGCACACTGACAGCATCGGTATCTCTCTGAATGTTGTACGTTATCCTTACCACTGTAGCAGACCACTTCGGTAACCCCCCCCCAGAACAGGACTGTAGGTCTTGAAGTTGCCAACACCATGATGAGTGACAGTTACACGGTGTGTGTGTGTGTGTGTGTGTGTGTGTGTGTGTGTGTGTGTGTGTGTGTGTGTGTGTGTTGGGGTTGTTGGGCATCTTTACAGCATTTAGATATCTCCATCTTCTCCCAGAGGACTGTGTTTTTCAAGAGTTCCATTCTAGCCTGAGGAGACAGCCATATATTTCACACAAATAGATAATCCTGGGGTGGTTGAAGTAATTGCTTGCAGTTGTGGAGTCAGAGAAGGTTCTGAAAATGTGGAGAAAGTGCAGCTCCCGCTTCCTCACTCTTGGTCTCTCCATAGATTATGCGGTCTGCAAGAAGAATTGGATTTCAAAAAGCAAAGTTTTCAGATTCCAGTTTGATTCGGTCAGATCTGAATCCAATTTCTCTTACCTTTATATCACTGACGTTAGCAGCGTTGAAGAATCTGACCACACAAGCACAGATTTTTAATTTGTTTTACAGTCTAACATTGGGGGATTCCTGAGCTATGACTTTGGATCCACAATCAGAGCAAAACAATTCCCCTACGAAGCTTTTTGTGTTTACTGCAATTTGTAAAAAATGTTTTATTGCCTGCCAAACCGCCAACACCAATATGCTTCCTCTCTCCAATTTGGAATTAGTTTATTCTATGAACTAGAAGGAATCTTCCCTTTGAAAAAGCAATTATTTTTTGTGAGGAAGTCATTGTGTTCCTGCAGCCTACTCATGGTTGTCTTTTATACACTAGTTTAACATGTTAAAAGACACCAGATGGGGGCATTTGTAACTGTATATTGTGGACAAATATCATTACAGCCCACCTGGAATATGTTTCCCTTAAATTGAGATTCTGAGCAGTATCTTTGCACAAGGTCAGCTTGTGTTTTAATGTCACACACATTCAGCTCCAGGAAGCAGTTTCTGTCTATAGAAGGAATATTTGAGCATCGCTTATTGTGTTTGAAGGCTCAGTTATCCTAAACTCTTGAGGTGTGAAGTCTAGACCAGTTTGCCTGATCTGTGGTTAAACAGTGTGATTGCACCGTGTCCACTTGACTTGAAGTTATTATATTTGTCAGGCCAACAGTTAAAAACATCCTGACGGGATGGAGTCCGCTTCTTCAGAAACCAGAGACCCTCCCTCCTTTTTGCATTGCTTTTGTAAAATATGTTTGTCTGATAGAAGTTTGGAAATGGCTTTGCAAAGATATTATAAAATATCCATAATTTCTGTATGCTACTGAAACACACAAGTAACTTTTCATCATCAGCCAGAAAGCTGGCTCAAAGTTGTGTTACTAAATAATAGTTCAAATTGATGTCATTTGTTAGCTCACTACAAATGGATTCCAGAAGAGCTAAAGGACAATGACTGTATACTTTCAGCTGTTTAGATGGGTTTGGATGGTTCTGTTGCATGAGTTTGACTTAATGTGAAAAGCCCACACTTGTGTCCCACCGTTAATACACTGGATCGTTTGTGGTTGTTCTAGACCATAGAATGCTCAGTGAATGGCAGCAGACTGGCAGAAGAGGCTTTAGACCCAATAAGAAATATATCGTATATCTTGTTGCATGTTATCATAAATTTGCGTTTAGTTTCTTTATAGACATTAGGCAGATGTTACAGATGTTTTGTATTTTTATAGCATCTGAATGAAATTCTGATTTTAGACAGCGATTTCTCTCTCTCATCAGTTCAATGAGTCAATGAGTCAATCAGCAATTATTTTGAGTAAAGTGACTGAAGGCTGTCCCGAGCAGAACAGCCCATGTGGGAGTGTTTCCTCTTTTGGGTTGAATGAGTGTGTTAGAAGCTGTAATCCTGCTCTGTTGGGGTGGACCTACTTCTTCATCTCCAGTCTCCTCCTCCTACTCCTAAGTTAAAGGCAGTACTTTAACTTCGACCTGAGTCAATCAGAGTGGGATCTTTAAGCCTGCTGCTGGGTCTCTTCTCCTCACTTCACCCCACACAAACACACACACACACACACACACACAAACACACACTTGCGCAGACCGGCAAACTTATGGAGTACTACTGCCTCCTCCTGCTCTGGATCTGCTGCCAGTTGGGTGAGTAAAGTCTGTGTGTTTGAACTTTAGGATTGCAATAAAATCCATTCTGGTGTTAAATTGTGGTGTAATAAAACAGTCAAAATACACTTTCATCCTTTTACAACAAATCTTTGGTATTTTAGACATTTTATTTCCAGTGAAAGCACAATACTCAATGTACCTGGAGGAGATGAATGACTGTCTTTGTGAATGACATCTTAACCTTTTTCATTCAGTGTTGAGGGAGACAGGAGGCCGTATGTGCACGCTTCTGCTGAAGGATTTGTTGTCCCCGTCAGGTCTAGAGGTGTTCTCTCTATCACTGGCATGTTCACCCAAATGCAGGCTGATACTGTCCCTTCCAGTGAAGGAAGACTGGTTGGTGCTTGGCCAGAACTGTGGTCGATCACCAGTGTAACCACTATGGCAGTAACACATCTACACAAGATGAAGGGATGAAAGAGATGGAGAGAGTGAATAAGGCACTAATATGCACAGAAATCTTTTATTCTTAAAGCAAAATATTTAACGGGAGTCAGCTGAAGCGACAGATGCAGTTCTGACTTTATGGTTGGGTTTGGAGCTACTGTGGACTCTCACCACATTTTTAAATACACTGTGTCGTCAGTGTTTCCATAAAACAGCAGAAATGTGACTGTAGTGCGAGGGATTTTTAGTTCAGCATTGCAGGGATGAATATCTTTTTCAGTCCTTTTCTGTTGTTCTGAATCCAGCTGGGGTTGAACCAAAGGAGAACTGGGCAGAGTTTGTCAAATAAATTCATTAATCTGTAATTTAGACATTTGAGAAAATAAAAAGTGAGTAGGGAAGAAAAGGAAATCGCTTTTATAAATATTTGGTTTGATTTTGGAATTTTGGACCGAAGCCAGTATGAGAGAGACACGACCTCGTAGGCTGCGGGGAGAGGCTGGATGCTGGCTGTGCTCAGGGATGTTTGGCAGACATTTAAGAAGGAGGCTGCCTTTTAATCTGCTCTTTGTGGAATCCCAGGACTCTGTGACCAATCAGCAAATCTAGATAACGTCCCACTGAAGAAGTAGACGCGCTTATACAAGAGGGAAAACAGGTTGCATACAAAAAGGTTTGCATTTCTATAATGAATTTTAAATTATTTCTGCAGCTGAGTTTGACACATTTTACTAAATTGCGTGCCTATTTTCATGCACAACTTGTCGAAAGCCTCACTTTTAAACGTCAGATTTGCAAACTCCAGTGTTTGTCAACTACAGCAGAATTTTACAATGATGTTGTAGTTTATCTTGTCGGTTGCATGTGTGTGCTGCTGTCCTCCATTTAAACTTCTGTCTTTGAATCACAGTACCCACGCAAGATGTGCCCGTGAATAAATGTTTGCATTAGCATTGATCCCATTATTCAACAGTGTGAAGGCAGATTTATCACAACAGCATTAAATAAATGTTTATTACATTTATCACAATGACATGTGACTGTCAGAACTGGAGGTATGTGTCACAGAATCTCTCAGAAAAAACAAAAAAAAAGGCACAGTACGCTTTAAAAAATTTGAGATTACTGTGCGTCTCATTAGATGGGTCCTTGCCAAGGTTTTGCACAATGCATGGCTGCTCCACTGTTCACGGCTCTGTGGTGGAGCTCCTGCAGCTTGGTGCCGGGCCAAAGGCAGCAGTAGACTAATGTGGGTCACACCGGCAGCCACTGGCCTGTGGTTTATTTCTCTGGGCATGGAAACCAGAACACTGCAAAGCCTGCAAGACTCCCAACTTGTGTTAAAAGCTGTTGATATTACTGAGAATATTAAATTGCTCTACCGTGCTTAAGGCTTGAAATGGAAACTGGAATGTCTTCTTTCTCATGCTTACGCTCTGACACTTTTCCTCGTCCCTGTTTTAGCGTTCAGTCATGTCTTGATCTCATTTAATCCTATTTTTAAAGCACCCATGGAAAATGATTTTCACAGCTAAATCTAACTTTGAAAGAGCTGTGAGACTTTGCAATAATGCTGCATGCCACACTTGGAGATTAAAGATTGATTCCTTACCACATTATCAGGAGTTACCTACCGATATTATTTATTTTTCACTTTCACTTTTTTCTTCCCAACGGTCTATTTTCAGGCAGCACTTTCATGTTTGCAGATCAACAGAATATTTGAGAGGATGTTTATGGTCAGGATCACCAGGAACCATTCATCTGACAGGAAATGAGCAACGTGTCAATATTTACACGAAGGGGCTGCGTAACCTGAGTGTGACCATTTATTTTAATGGCAGTTCACATCAAGCAGAACAGTGGGTGTGTGTTTTTGCCCATCAAGGTGTGATGTGAAGGGCCTTTCACCCTGTGACTGTCAACAAAGTCACAGTAGCAACCCAATACTCCTGAAGGATGGGTTAAATGCAGAGAAATTATTCTGTTTCTGTGATAATAACTGTAAAAAATGTCCTGTAGTGTTGGTGGTGATTGTGGAGCAGCCACGATCCAAGGGCTCCAGGTTTTGTAGCTTCTTTCTGAGGACCACTGGGAGCAGTGTTTGATTTGCTATTTGCTTGGACATTAACAATTTGCTATTAACAAAATAGGTTGTCATTCTGCATTCCATAGATGCTATCTATGGAATGCAGACATCCTCACATATCTGTTTAGTCCCATTTTTATTTAAAAGAAACAGCTGCACAACATGCAGCCACAGAAGTGTAAATAACTGCACGACCAAACAAATAAATCTTGTCTGTGTGTAACACGTACACCTCAGAGCAGGGCTGCAGCTGTTCTGCTACACCACAAGCCATGTAACCATGTTTACATTTGATATTTATTCTATAGCTTTGTGTCCGAGTTTACAGAAACCACCAGAAATCAGGGACAGTCTTGGGCAGAGTCGCCGACAGTTTGTCAGGCTACCCAGACTTTTATGTGGAGCAATTGTTAAAATTAGGGAAGAGAGGTCTCTGTTCCTGTGGTGATGAATTTAATCATCTCACAAGCTTGACTTCTTCTGTAATTTAAAGTTTTGACTCTGTGAGGCGCCCCCTAGTGAAGATATTGCTTTATATCCATACCTCTTTGTGTTAGTGTGAGTTCTTGTTTAATTATTGAATTACTCTTTGGAGTTTGAGAGAGAAGGGGTGTTTGGTGGCGCAACGAACTGTCTTAGTTGTGAACTTATGGTCTATTTCGGCAACACAGGTTCCTTCTGCATAAAATCATCATTTCTGTTCCTGCATTTGTAGTGCATCCTAGTGAAACATATCAGAAGAAGGTGGAAGGTAGAAATGAATGAAGAACTCTCAGTAAAATCTCATTTCCCCAACATCATCAAACCTCTTTTGATTGAAGTTTAAAAGACAAACAATGCTGTCGTATCTGTTTAGACAAGTTGTACCTCACCTGACTGGCATTTTAATTGAAAACAGACCTTCGTTGCTCGTTTTGAACCACCTGGTTATTCTAAAGACCTGACAGAAACTTAAGTGCACAGTAAAGAAGTACAGATTTTCTTTGATCAGGTCCCTCTGCAGCTTTGATTTCTAACTTTTGCTTCAAGTTACATTTCACCATCTCTTTACTGCTATAGCAAAACCCTTTGCTGGCTTCCTGAAGCATCTTTTTAGTGTGGCGTCATAAAGCCGTTGTCAGTCATCACTGAGATGGAATTTGGGATTTGGGTTTCACATGACTGAGAAATGTGCCTATTCGCTTCTCATGGTACTTTAGTTGATGAATATAGCTGATGAATTTCCTCTTTCTGTTTTTAAGGATTCAACAACTGCTTCAACATTGACACAAAGACTCATAAGATCATTAAAGGCCCCAAACAAGCCCAGTTTGGATACACCGTTCAGCAACACGTGGCTGCTGGAGGAGAAAAATGGTGAGAACAAGATAAACTCACAAATGCTATGTCGAAGAACAAACAGTGCTCAAGAAAGTCAAGATACACCATGGGAGTGTGTACGTGATAACGGTTAATAAACCAAAGAAAATTAAAACAACTACACAAAACTCACTAACTAGTACTCATTAAATGTTGCTTATTCTGCATCTTAAAGATAGAAATACTTGATTTTTTTCTTTTTTGCCATTTATTTTTAGGCAAAGGGAATCTGTTTGAGTGATTTATGACTAAAATTTTAAGGTTAAGTGCACTTTAATACTCCAGAACACTGTGTTGAAGGACTGTCTGCCTTGGCAGTAAGTTGCTTTTCCCCCAGAAAGACAGTGTGGTGCTGTGGTATGCTGACTCTTCTTGCAGCATTTCTAGTTGCAGTATAAATTGTATTTTTGAGAGTGACACATTGCATTCATTACATTACCTCACAGCCCAAGCTGACACTGATCTACACTTTATTCGGCCAGCAGGCACCGGCCAAAAGCTGCTTCTGTGTTAACGGGCCAAACCAAGTTCCTGCTGTGCTTCTGTATGTGTTGAAATAGTCGTCTGTGTTTATATATTTCATCAATGTCTACATTTTCTCCGCAATGGCATCCAGACAGTAATAATCTTGTTGCTATTTTGTTTAAATGCTTTATATTTTCCAGATTTGTTCTTTTGTGGCTGTGTTAAAAGTGACAGTTTTTACCTGCACGTTCTTCCATCTGTTAGGATTTCTGTGTGTTTTGTTCATGTATCAGGGCAGAAAATTGACATTCGGGGTTGTATTTCATTGTTTTGATCACTTAAATGCTATACATACGGTCTTGAGCAAAGATTCCCAAACTTTCAGCTGTCAGTCTTGGATCTTTTAAATCCATGTGTGATTGTTTGGAACAGGCATATAGTAGAGTAGGTGTTTTAGCAGGAAATGCCAAGTGACCCACTTTGTTGTCGGTTTCCCATGAGACCACTTCTAAAACTAATTTAAAACACATTTTGCATATCTTCACGCAGACCCTGACAGACAGCCAAATGTGACTTAAAATAATTAAATGCAGTTAGTGACTCTAGAGTCGCTAACTGCATTTAATTATTTTAGCCAATATAATGTTGAAGAAGTGTGAAAAACCCATCAGAATCCCATGTTTAGTTGTAATTCAAAATAGAAGCCAACAAAGTATCCTTGTGTGCACTGGGACCACTGTTGTATGTGCCGTAAATATTAGCTGGGCTAAGTTTCTCATGATCATTGTTTTGCCTGTTTCTTTTGGAAAATCATCCAACTTCTCTCACCCTTCAGCAGTTTACGGCCGGAAAAAGAGAGAAGGTATTGTGTGTGTATATTGAGAGTATTGAACTTGGCTCAGACATCTGGATATTCACTGGCTGATGACACTGCAGAGGCTGATGTCTCTCAGTTCATGACCACCATCCCAGCCAAAGACTAGTTTTGGCCAAAAGCTATAAACATGTCTGATGAGGCTTGTCGTGTTCCTGAGAAACGCTGTGTATTACTTATTACTGTGGAAATGAACAGCTCACATGCAGATGTGCTCACAGATATTTTGAATAATTGGGAAGTGAACGGGATTGTAGACAAACTGAGAGTCGTCTTGTCAGTCTCATCAAGTTGTTGACAGTAATTAAAGCTATAATATCCACGGGCTCACCCTAAAGATTAGTTTGCTTTTAGTTTCCCGTGAAGTGACATTGGTTGGCTCAGAACCACGTCTGTACCCAGACTGGATGCATCAGTTAGGATTCATTTATGTGTGAGGCTGATTTGTCATCTGCTGCTTTAGGCAGCAGAGAAGAGCGCATTGGTGGGGGTACGTGAACGCCCAGCTGCAAGCACACACGTCAGCAGAAGTCTGTATATCTGTGTCTGTGGGTCAGTGTGTGTGTGTGTGTGTGTGTCTGAGATCATCGGACAATTCTCAGCTGGATGAAAGAAGGTCAGGAGAACTGAGGGAAAAGTGTTGTTTTATAGAGTTGTACATAGACTCCAAGTTTTTTTAGATTAGCAACTTCAGGTATAGCCTAGCCGCTAGTCAAAATACAAATTACAAATTGGTGTAATTATATCCCTTGCACATTCTGTGACACCATTGAAGTTCCAAATGTATGTTTTGTCAGAACATGTGCTCACCAAGTGTCGGAACCCTAGGGGGAGTTATTCTGCTGATTTTGTGATTTTTGTGACTTAGTTTTTAGTCACTGAATTTTTAATGTGACTTCAAAGTGAGAAACCTTTTTCCCACAGACTGATTTATGTGACGTGATACTGAGTCAGGGACCGAGCAGGCATCCGTTTGTTTTAATCATTTAGGAATTTTCTGCATCGATTACCTTTTTTTCTGTTCCAGTATCTAATCTGCTTCAAATACTATTCTCCTTTATGATTACATTTATTTGCAGTTCTGAATTTCCTGTCATTACTGGTTTTGCCTGTGATCTCCAACAATCAAGGAAGAAACGCTCCTTTGACTTTTTTTAAGCTTGTCAGGAAGCTTGTCAGATCTGCTGAACGTTTTCGTCCATGTCCACAGATGGAGCTACCAACTTTTAAGAAAAGGTCACGAATGTCAAGAATGTGCAATTTCCTCACACACTGATGGGGCTCCAGACACTCTTTGAGGAGCTCAGAAGAGGCCGCATCACCTTCAATTTGCAGAGATCTTGGGTCTTTAAACTTGAGGGATGAACTTAGCTGCATACGCCCCCAAAGCCTCCCCTGTTCTATTTCCACTGTTTATTTTACTACAGTTTTACCAGGATTCCTCAATGCAGCTTTGACCTTTACTCTTTAGCTCAGTTACAAGTTGCAAAGCACAGACAACTGCAGGGAGTCTGTGAAGTCTTTCATCGCTGACCTTAAACAATTTTCCCTTTATTTAGCTACAAAGAGGTGTGTTTTTATGCCTTCTGAGCTCAGTGGGGGAAGAGAAATCGATCTGCTTAAACACAACAAAATACCCAGTGATTATAATGTCTACACCATCAGTTAAAAGCCTTTTCCGTCATCAGAGGCAGAGGTTAGATATCTGTTATGTTGTTACATAGGAGAGAATACAAAATAACTTATAACAGTGAGGAGGAATAAAAATAAAACCTTTGAAAAGCAAACAGGCCTGGGGTTTTGATTTCAGGCACAGCGGTGGTATGAGATAACTGCTAACATCAGCATGCTGTCAGCGCTGTTTGGGAATGTATACCAGTAGTATATGAGAAGAGTCTTCACCTGGATGCTGCAGCTTGGTCACTAGCTTACAGGCTGAATGATTACATTGGGTGGATGGATGAACTTGTCTTAATCAGTTCAGTCCTCTCAGATGATGTGCCCTTTAAAATATAGCCTTTACATTCCTTTTATTTACCGGTAATTGAATAAAAACATTCCCAAACAGAAATACAGAGATGGAATGTGATGAGTAAGCATGATTAGTGGTGCACGCTCAGGTTTGGGTGTTTGGGATGCGGTTTTAAAGTGTATACATTGCTTCCTTCCAAATACGAAGAGAACTACCACATTAATGACAGCCTGGCCTCGGGGATGGCACTTCCTCAAACCCCAAAATCCTCTGTTCCCTGGCAGCCACAATGGATACACACATTTGTTCTGGATCAAGTTGTTCCTTTCGCTGTCATTTCCATTCCTGCCGTGACGATGCACCAAGGCTAGTTTTTGACCCCAGTGAGCTCTGGAACATGATTGTTTGAACAGCTTCTGGTGAAATTCAGGAGGTCCTGCGGAGGACGTCTAAGTCAAGAGCAACAATGGTCTCTTTTCCACCAGACATCTGTATCCTGACCTGAACTTATGCTACGCTTCTAATGATTTCAAGGGATAATGAAAAAGTAATTTTCTGGATTTTAATGCAATGAAAATATTAACGATGCTCATTTCTCTGTAGTAAGTATCACCCCTAGATTTTAAATCTCTAGTGAAAAGGTTTAAGGTATGTAGCTGCCTCAAAATAAATTCAAAAATAAGCCATTTCACAGCAGGTTTGTAGCATTTTTTATTTTTTTATCATAGGATATAAACATTTTAGATTTTCTACACTCTCCTATTTTTATTTCTTTGTTTCAGGACAATGAACTGTACTTAATGTATAGTACAGATTAAATATACATCAATGTGTTACAGTACCTTTTTGCTTTTTATCGCACAAGCAGAATTGGTTTGACATTCGAGCCGAATCACTCTAAATGACTTTACAGGCTGTGCTCATGAAAAACCATGTACAAGAAAGGAAACATTTTGAACAAGGCATTTTCAGTTTACAGAACAAAATGAGTCCTTTTCATCATTAGCTCAGCTCTTGTTATCATTATTCTGTCCTAAACCATTAAACCCTACCCTAGTCTAGCAGTAAACAGAATGATACTGCATTTAAATCTAAAGGCATATGCTTAAATATGAAGAAAAATATATATGAAGTACAAACATTGCTAAGCCTACATCTTGCTAAGTCTCCTCTTGGGTGTTTGGAGCGGGTTTAAATCTCTGGAGATCACCAATCTGACCCAGAAATTCTTATGCTGAAGATCAGTCTTTCTTTATTTGTCAAACTATGACCTAAAAATCCAAACAGAGGGCTAGTTATGGTCTGCTTTTGCTATTAAGTGGTGTCAAGTGACTTTCCTCTGGGGTACTACTGAACGGAGATCTGCTCCTTTGCCCTCTGCAGTGTTTTTTTTTTTTTTTTTTAAACTTCCACTGCGCATTATGTCCTAGAAGGCATATTTATTTTCATCCATATGGCCGTCAAATGATTCTGTTGGTAACCAAGTTCCCAAACTTGTGAACAAAATGCTAAATTGTCTCAGCTTTGTGATAGAATTTTCATTAGAAATTGGGAAAAAACACTGACCTTGTAAAAAAAGATGGTATGGTATAATCATATATCTATAATTGGACCTTTGGATGCTGCCACTCATTGTTGTGTTCAGCTGTTTAACTATTTTATGTTATCTGGTATATGTCAAAAAATACCACAATACAGTGTAATTTTTTTTTTTTTAATCACTGCTGTAAATTGCATTGAATCCATTGAATTCACATCACCAGAGTGTCCTGTTGCAACTTTTAATCTGAGCAGTCAAGTCTTTGTACTGTGGGAGAAAATTTTCTGTGCAGACACCATAAGAAAGTGCCAAAGTAAAGCCCTGGCTCGATAACCAGTGCACCAGCATGCAACTCAGATGCTGCAGATATAGATTTTTTTTCTGAGCATGATTGTGTGAACTGTTTCCTTTGCCTCTGGATGTATTTAAATTGTTAAATAGTTAAATTAGCTTGGATAGATGGATGGAATTTAAATCTTTTCAATTGCTTTTGGGCAAACCTCAGAAAGGCAGAATGTCTCAAAAGCCAGGTACAGTCTTATTTTCCGGACCAAAAACTAAAGAAAAGAAAGTGCTTTGATATTTTTCAAAACTAATAAACTTTCTAAAACTAATAAACTAAACTATAAACTTTCTCTCCTTTGACTTTTTGCAGGTTGTTAGTGGGTGCTCCGTATGAAATGAACGGCCCTTACCAGACTGGGGATGTTTACAAGTGTTCCATTAACAGACGCAACAACGGCTGCTCCAAGCTCAACTTGGGTACAGTATCACACAACACTGCTCAGTTTTTCCCTGAACTACAACATATACAACACGCACTGACAATGTGAATCAAGACGCACGCTTGTCTGTCAATAAACATCGTGGTCTAACATGTGCAAGACAGACGTGTGGGTACCATACCAGTCATTCCACATTCCACGTGTGTGTTTTACCACACATCTCACCACAGGGTTCTTCATACGGGTGGCATGTGTCGTGCTGGTTGGATTGACACGTGAAGTTTTGTCGAGTGTGGATTTAGACTTCAGGATGTAGACGCTGCTTTAGCTGCCCACACACTAATAACAAACAAAATCCCAGATGGTTCCACCATCTGTTAGGGTTCAGAAGAACAGTTCATGTGTTTGTGTTTATCTGAGTCAGTCAGGACGGTGTCATCTCTCTAATATCCCTTTTTCCTTCAAGGAAGGATATCTCTGACCAATGTATCAGAGCGAAAGGATAAGATGAGGCTGGGGATGACATTAACGTCGAACCCTGTTGACAACAGCTTTGTGGTAAGAACCAGTTAATCCGTCATTGGTTTCATCACCATGTGATGCAACATACAAAATGTGATGCAACAGATGAATTACTTGTAGTACATAATTGTCCTTCTGTATCTGATAGTAAAAGTTATTCTGATGTGCCGAGTACAGTTATGTCATACATGCTTGTTTTGCTCTTCAGGCCTGTGGGCCGTTGTGGTCTTACGAGTGTGGCAGCTCCTACTACAGCACGGGCATATGCTCCAGAGTTAATGCAAGCTTCAAGTTTTCCAGAACGATTGCGCCTGCTTTTCAGAGTAAGCTTTAACTTTGAAAATTATTTATGGAAAATGCAAAGTCACAGCAAGTCATTATTTTCTCATTTAGAAACATCTGTTTTCCCCGTTGGTGCTTTTCACCTTTAAACGTTTTGCAGGATGTGAGACGTACATGGACATAGTGATTGTTCTGGATGGCTCCAACTCAATCTACCCCTGGTATGAGGTGCAAGCTTTTCTTATCAACATCCTTCAGAAGTTCTATATCGGTCCAGGTCAAATTCAGGTGCGTTGTGGGTTTTTCTTTGAAGTATGATTTTTTTTTATCTTCAATTTTAGAATATTTCCGTAATTATTATAAAAGGTTATTGTGGTTCACCGGGCAGGTTGGAGTGCTTCAGTATGGTGAGAAGGTTGTCCATGAGTTCAAACTGAGTGACTACAAATCTGTTGAGGAAGTTGTGAAAAGAGCACGCAGTATCAACCAGCGTGGTGGAGAGGAGACCAATACAGCACTTGGCATCAATGTAGCGCGGTACGGCTTGTCGCTACGCTACTTCAACAGGTGTCCCTCCTGTAAGGTGTCCTTTTGACTACGTCTGCTGTTTTCACAGTTCCAAAGCTTTTAAACATGGAGGTCGGCGTGGTGCCAAAAAGGTGATGATAGTGATAACTGACGGAGAATCACATGACAGTGCAGATCTCCAGCAGGTCATCAAGGACTGTGAGAAAGATGGGATCACCCGTTATGCCATCGCTGTAAGTCTGCTGGACCCTTTATTCAGCTCGCAGATACGGAGTGAAGTGCAGAGAGAGCTAAAGTAAATATGCACGCACTTTAAGGTGTAAACGATCCCCTTCAAACCACACAGTACACACTCTGCCACTTCTAGTACAGTTAATGCCACATTTCTTTCCAGCCAGAGGCTTAGACGCTCATGGATGTCTGAGCAAAAACTCTGACGTTTTTGGGTTGAATGTCGGCTGGATTGAACCGCATAGGATAGACGTTGGTGTTGAAAACTAAATCTTTTTTAAACGTCATAGAAAGCTTTTCCACTGTCACTTTTGATGCTGAGGTAAGCAAGGCCCTGCTGCTTTTCCATGATCTGTTCATCTGAACAGAGTTGCCACCTGCAAAAACAGTACCTAAATATCTGCCCAGTAAAATCCAACACAAAAATTAACCTTTGCCACCAAACTGCTTTACGTATCAGTCACGAGTCATCATTTCATAACCATTTCACCTTGGCAGGTCCTTGGCTACTACAACCGCAGAGGAATCAACCCGGAGGCCTTCCTCAATGAAATCAAATACATCGCCAGTGACCCAGATGACAAGCACTTCTTCAATGTGACAGATGAGGCTGCACTGAAGGACATTGTGGATGCGCTTGGAGAGCGCATCTTCAGTTTGGAAGGTTTAACAAAGGAATATGTTACTTGAATTTAGCAGAAGATGGTTGAACTAAGTGCATACAGAAACTGGCCTGGCAGTTTTTGTCCTCCCTCCTCCCTCTTTCATTAGACATCCCTTTTTCTTTTTTGTGATATTCTCGCACATCTGCTGTGGCTGAGCCTGGGATTTTCTGAGATGTACACACATTAGCAGTCACATGTCTTACGTGTAGGGGCCCCGGCTCAAATTAAAACCAGTTATTTGATGATTCAGTCCAAACACATACATGGCTAAGCAGTAATAGCTTTGATAAAGCCAGACATT
The DNA here is from genome assembly GCA_016586285.1 of Arothron firmamentum. Classification (NCBI taxonomy): domain Eukaryota; kingdom Metazoa; phylum Chordata; class Actinopteri; order Tetraodontiformes; family Tetraodontidae; genus Arothron; species Arothron firmamentum. The sequence goes on along the minus strand of BJFM01000273.1, from coordinate 201,612 downwards.
GATGTCGGTCACCAACCAGTTGTAATGTCTGTTTAAGTTTTGGATTGTAAAGAATGTTTAAGATTTGACGCCAGTTCCAAGAACACCATTTAAATGTGAATCGTTCCTATCCCACAACTCTTCTTATTTAAGTTGTTTTTGTGGTTGGCTGCTTAAATTTCTTTCCTGTTGCATAGGTATTAAAACTGTGACTGACTTGTTTACACAGGAACCAGTAAGAATGGGACTGCGTTTGGCCTCCAGATGTCTCAGGCAGGGTTTTCTGCACACAACGTTGAGGTGAGTCTGACTTTTCTGCTACCTTGACTCCAATCAACTGCCAGCATGCAGAAATACACACATTAACTCAATTTCTAGGTCATCATCATTCCTTCCCACAACCTGCCATTTATCAATTTATATTCCCCTGAGTTTACTCCTGTGTGGCCCCAAAAGGTTTGACTGATTTAGGAGCCCCAGACAAAAGAGTCAGGCTTTTTTCCACTTCAGCCATGCAGTGATGGGTAATAGGATGCTACTTGTTCCCCAGGGAAGAATATTAGCGTGAACCCATAGAGGCAGTTCTGTTGTAGAGCAGCTTTTCTTCTGTTCAGGATTTTATTTTACATACCGGTGTAAGCATAGATTTTTGCATATGGTCTAAGCCTACAGTTCAGCTTACAGTTTTTCTGGTGTTCATTTTCCCTGTGCACAATAAAGATTATTTTTTGTTGAGCTTTAATAGCATATGCATGTTGCCTATATGGTTTGTGTGTTTATGTAAAACCACGGCTTTAAAATCTTCCAGAACCTTTAGGTTACATTGAAACCCAAGCACAGTCACATGCTCATCAATCTCCAGCAGCAGCACCGTAACCATGGTTTTGAACTGTTTAGGGGGGTTCATTCATTTACCACGGAGACCATTTTGAACAAAACACTCAACCACATTGGCATAACTGCTGTCAGAGGATGACGTAGTGCAGCAATGAACACACAATTCCGCCATTCAGGAAGGAATTGCAAGCTTTTGAGCGTTTCCTTAAATGCTGGAAAATATGTCGCTGGCATATTGTGCGCAGCAACAAAAAAATTGAGCTCATTATAAAGTGGAACCCTGTAATTACGGTGTCAGTGTGTGGGGAACCGTGGGAGGTAAAACATGCTTCCTCTATCCATACTCAGGTCTGCAGCTGATTGAACCTTCTGGTTTGTTTCTTTTTTGGATAACATGTTCAGAAAACACAGCGATCCTGATTTTGAGCAGATTTATTTATTTTCACCCTGTGATTTGTTTTCTGCTCGCACCTTTTTACATCTCACGAGACAACTGTGGACAAATACCCTTTATTCATTAGTCATTAGGACAAAAGTAAGAGAACTTGGTTACAGTTTCTTACATTCCACAAGTGTCTCGCCAACAAATGTATCAATTACAATGTCACAGACACACGCCACAGTTACATCATCCTCTCTTACCTCCCTGACAGGACGGGATTTTAGTGGGTGCTGTTGGGGCTTATGACTGGAATGGAGGCGTCCTGAAGGAAACACGACAGGGGAAAGTGGTTCCCCCCAAGTCTTCCTACACACAGGAGTTCCCCGAGGAGCTTAAAAACCATGGAGCTTATTTAGGTGTGTGACAGCCGAAAGATGTTTATAAATATCTAACTTTACTGTGATCTTTAGAATGGGGGAAATGAATTTCATTATAGTAACTAGGGCAACGCTTGAGCACTGTTCCCACTCTTTCATTTCTTTATACCCTCATGTTCTATTAGAAGACCCAGTTCTCCTACCCGCAGCCCCCTCTCTTTAAAATGTACCCAGTGCTCCAGTGATCTACATCACATCCAACCACATCTCTCTCCACCACCACTACCACGCTTTTCTGCTTTTACCATCAGCGGTTTGTGTTGGAGCTTATACACCAGACTGCCAACTCAAGTCATTCTCGGCTCAAAAGTAATGTGAGGGGAAGCATAGTTTTAGACACGCAAGGAGAAATTTAAAGCTCCAGTGAAAAAAGATATGAAGATGAGAATTTAAGGTGGAAAAAACACACCAGGATCAAGGGGAATATTTGGTGGTAAAAGGTGAAATACAAGACACAGAGAAGGAAAGCCGAGTAACCAGCACAGGGAGATGCAACTGCTACATTTACAGTTTTTCCCCAGTCTTGCAAATCATCGGTGTGAAATGGAGCGGGAGAGGATCAGTTGCTCTTACCACACTCCATCAGTGGAAAAGTATGGATTGATTCAAGACCGTTAAGAAAATCAAGCAATCAATTAATACATCAATCTAAAGTCACATTTGTGTCTGCTGTTTGTGTGTTTGTCTGTGTAATAACCAGGTTATACTGTGACGTCTGTGGTGTCAGCTCGAAACGGCCGGTTAATTGTAGCCGGAGCACCTCGATTTAACCACACCGGCAAAGTCATCATCTTCACCCTGAAGAACTCAGGCGACCTGACCATCCTGCACTCTCTCAAAGGCCAGCAGGTGCTGTAGCACTCAACTCCCCACCTGATACATCAGACGTTTTATTTAGAACAGCACCAACCTCTCTCGGTGCAGATGGATGATCGCTCTGGAGTGTCAGTGCAGCCATCATTGTCCTTATGAGTCGGGTTGCCAGTAGGAGTTGTGACTTGATGTTATTTTGAGCAGAACACAAATGAACATTAGCATTGAATTTCATTATTTTTAAAGCAGAGCAAATCATTGCATTGAGGAGATCCTAGAAAATGAGATAATGTTGATGATGTGAGTTGTTTTCAGCTCATTAACTGGCTCCATGGATGTTCCCCTTCAGGCTTTTCTTCCAGAAACACTTTCTGAAACAATGCAGTTTAACCCAAGTTATAAAGTTTTTTTCTTCTTTCTTCTTATATTCCTAATTTTATTGCCACTGAATTATTGGTATTTTTGGTTGTAAGGCAAAGATGATTAACGGTGGAGAAGTTCTTTTATACGTTTGCCACAACATAGTTCTGACACTTCTGCTGAAAGGGGAGCAGCTCTAAGTGGATCTTATCCTGGATCCTTTCTGTGGTTTAAACTCCATGTGAATGGACTGTGCTTCTCAGTCCAAATCACATAGTTAATAAGTTTTGGAGAGGTTGTTTTTAATGATTTTATCGAGTCAGTTAATGATAGCTTATAATTTGTCACTCTTCCCAGGCTTCAAATGTGACGTGATCCTGAACAGCTGACATTGTACCTTGTCAGCAAGATCCCATCCACAACACCAGATGTTGTTTTTTTTTTTTTTTTGCTCCAGGATGTTTTCTTACGATTGTGAGAATATTGCTTTGAATAGACAGATGTTTCTAATCCTAAAACCAATAGATGGTGTTCCTCCACTCTTATGTCTGTGCTTCTTTCTCTCTCCCTGAACTGTTTCAGAATCAGTGCTTTTCTACAGGCGTCAGGACTCTGGCCACACGCTGAAACTACACAGGCCCCCATTTGCTTACAATAAAGTTCAAAAGGCACTCCAGATCACCTATATATCACCAAACCTAAACAAACTAGAGAAAAAAGCAAGAATTCCAGCCTATAAGATTACTTAAATCAGTGCTTATTCTTAAATAGTTCTGATTAGTTGACTCTTTTTAAAAGTGTGCATATTTGTGACCTTTAGATTGGCTCCTATTATGGCAGTGAAATTGCGCCCGTGGATATTGACGGAGACGGGATAACGGACAACCTTTTGGTGGCAGCGCCCATGTTCTTTAGTGGAGGACTGGAGAAAGGAAAGGTCTACATCTACAGACTGACAGAACTGGTGAGTAAAAACTATAAAAACAAACACAGAGTAGACATATATAAGATTCCAAGCAGCCCACTGCCTTAAATTGGGTCAGCACCTGTTCAAACTCTAGACATTTACACTAATTTTTAACACACCTCACTAGAAGTGTCCGGTAACAAACACCAACCTTCCTGAATTCCAGCTCCACAGTTAACAGACTGACACACGGCATGCAGGCGTTTTGACAGAGGACCTCATGCCGGATAATTTAAAGATCAAATAGGAACGTTTCCCATGCCAGTGTGTAAACTTTTATTAGATCTGTAGAGTGAACTACACGGAAAAGAATTCTGTCGCTTTCCCAGGGAACCTCAGGTGAGAAGTGTTTACTAGAAGGAAAGTTCCTGGTGTAGCAAGTCTGTCTTTCTCATTGGAATATATGATTGTCTTCACCTGTTTTAAATGTTGTGTTTGCTTGTATTGCCTTAAGCTATTTCCTATGTAGATTTTGCATGGTAAAGCAACAGTAATTAGAAATTCATGTGTCACATGACTTTTGAGGTTCCCTATAGGAAAAGAAACACATCATCGCTCGAGTATGCAGCTCCCTGAGCTGTTCGGTGTCTCTTGTTGTTTTAGCCTTTTTTTATTCACTCACCAGACAGCTTTGGCATCCAGCTGGTGAAAACTTCAGAGAGCTGAGCAGAGCTAAGACAGCATCAGATGGATTTAGATAAATGATCTTTTTAGTCTTCGCTAAAGACTATGATGCCCAAAGCATCTTTTAGCCTGCACCAATAAAAAGCTGTTTACAATGGCCTCATTTCACGTGTCAGGATATTTCTTGTTTAAGAAAATCAGCATTTCTGTGATTTCTTCTTTAATCATGAATGTAGTTGGGAGTAAAATTGTGAATAACAGGACAATTGCTGACAAGATGATCCTGAGCTACTAGCTTTGTGTGCATGACGAATATCCAAGGTTAATACAGCAATACTCAAGTTGCCTCACATCTGCCAGCATGTCAAAAATGATCATTTGATCATTTGCTTCTTACACATAAAGTTTTAACTTCCTCCTGGGCCACTGCAGACGGCTTCTGACCCTTAATGGCCCCTTCACTAAACCATATGTTTCAAATTTAAATAGTAGTGAATGTATTTCCCCCTGTTTTTCAATCAGTCTCACACGTTGTCACATACGCACACCTCAGGTAGCAGAGAAATAAAAACTGCTTTCTTAAACTCACTCCCTGGCTATTTCTTCAACTGAAAAAACAAGTGGTCTCATATTTCGTCTACCGGTCTTTAATGTACTTCGATGCCAAGTGGAGCGATGATGTGCATGACTGCTGCAGGACGAAGGCATTCGGGCTCGTTTTGCCAGAATGCCTTCTTTAAAAAAAAGTTTCCAGTCAGTTAGTGGCTTTCAAAGACCTGGATATTTTCCATCTGACTTTACCATCACTTAAATAGACCTTCAAATAAATATATTCTTTTATGAGCTGGAGGTAAAATTCCTTCCTTTTTGTGACCAGATGTTTAAGGTGTTTGAGTTCAAAGAGGCAGAATTAGAAGCTCATCTGGAAAACACGGAAGCTGACAAACTTATGATTACAAATGAACTTGTATTTTAATCTCTTGCTTAATACAAGAAAAATAAATAAGACAAGTTGCCTTAAGTTGGATTTTCCAGAAACAACAAATCCAGCTGGATGGAGAGCAACATATCCTTTGTCAAATTTGTTTTTACCCCACGTCAGCTGACCGACCAACTGAGCAGATCGGCATTTAAGCTTCAAAATTAAAAGCTGCGGGTGGGCTCACATCCATCCGAAAAAAACGTGTACATTAGGAATTGCTCACCGGATTCCTGCTGGTTAGTTTGGAATTGATGCTTGGTTTTATTAGTGTAAAAGAATCCGTTTATTTTCTAACATTAGATCTGCCTAAACTCTGACATATAATCTTCATCCACTCATTACATATCTAAATTTCTAACACCCATCACTGCACAGTTGCTCATTGCTTTCTCCTATTTGGGAGACCCAAACTAATGATTATTCATCAAGTGCAGCAGCCTGAGATGTACAGCCGCTGTCACTACAGTGGAATGTGGGACGTTGTGGACTGGAGCGAGTGATACGTTGAATAAAATCAGACTTTCGGTACACAGACTAAATGAAACACAGAACATTTTTCGTGATGAGGGACCAGTTTTAAAGAACGTGTGATCTCGGTTTCAAGGTGGTTCTAGTTAGCTGTTTGTCAGAGAACAAAGCGGTCCGTAGATAAAGACTGACGACGGGTCTCCACAAACTCTGCACTTTTGTGCCGGTGATGTCATTTGGACCCAGATGTCAGTGTCCACATCCACATAGCTCTCTGATATTTATTGTATGGTTCAGATTACATAGCTTTAGGACTTCTCGTCCACTATCATGAAGTATGGTATCACATAGTCACCTCACATAAGTATTTATGGAAGCTTTTTCTTTCCTTTTATAGAATCGCTTCATCCTTGAAGGTGCGTTGGAAATCCATAATGGCGGCCAGAATGCTCGCTTTGGGTCGGCGCTGGCTCCTGTCCCTGATCTGAATGGCGATGGCTTCAATGACCTGGTGGTGGGAGCTCCACTAGAAGATGACCACAAAGGAGCCATTTATGTTTTCTTTAGTCAGCAGAGCAGAATTCTGCGTAAATACAAACAGGTACAATGCCTGTCAAATGCAGTGAAACGACAGTTTGACATTCATGCAGTTTATTCATACAGTTATTTTCTAATTTTCATTCAATCGTTCTCTTCCTCTGTTCACTCCTCAGAGAATAGCTGCTGTAGATTTGGCTCCTGGCTTGCAGTACTTTGGACGCAGCATCCATGGCACGATGGACATGAACAATGACGGTTCAGTGGACCTTGCAGTAGGTTCCCTCGGTGCTGTTGTTCTTCTTTGGTTGGTATTCTATCCAGAAAAAAAAAAACACTGCCACCGGGACAATCAAAGTCTGTCATTCATTCAGTAACACCTTAACCTCGCAGGTCACGGAGCGTCATCAGAATATATACCACAGTCAGGTTTGAGCCGAGTAAGATCAACATCTTCGTGAAGGACTGTCAGAGAGGTGGCAAAGATGTGACCTGCATGTCAGCCATCGTGTGCTTCAACATCACTGCCAGGACAACCATTCCTCCTGCTCAGGAAATCGGTGAGCCAGTAATAATAATCCACCGCAGTTGAAGCATCTCTGAAAAGTTTCCTTGTTCCTGCACTTGCCTCGGCCCAGCGGTGGACACCCACTGTTTCAACTTTACTGACAAAGAAACTTCTATTTAAATCACATTCTGTCAAAAATTTATTTTACTTTAAAACTGACCATTCATTGAAGACAAAGGAGTGTTTTTACAGCCAGGTGTGGCGTCAAACCTCTGGATTGCCTCAGATCTTTAACTGGTAATCTTCAGGATAGAATTTTGTTGAAAGGTGGTTCAGCTGTTTTACAGGGTTGTGACTGGTTTCCCTGTGTGAAAAACAGTTGTTCAGAACAGCTTTCTTGGGGTGTCGGCTCAAAAAAAAATCATTATTCTTGCAGTTTACCATCATCGCCAACAGCAACCCACCTGTTTGAGGGGGCAAAGAAGATATACAGAGTCACGTGTTTGGAGTTAGCCTCTGCCCTCTTGACATATTTATTGAAACTATGAGATGTGCCAACACAGAGCAGACAGGGGTCGTATGGAAGTATCGTGTCTGTCCCAAGTTGTTCGCACTGGTAACTAACAGACTGGTTTTTCTTCTCATTGTGTGGGGTTACTAATGCATGGCAGATGTTCTTGTTGCAGTCAAGAGGAATCTTGTTAAGGTAAATATTGATTTCCACCATGACAGAATAGTGTCTTTAAACAAAAGGACTTAAAAAAAACAATGCTTTTGGAAATTGAGGTCAAATAATGATGAGAAATGTTGCACCAATGCCAAGTAGGCGATACAACCACAAACTGGAATGGTGGCCCTTTTATTTTATCATTGGTGAAATAAATAATTGTAATCGTTTCCATTTACTCATTTACAGTTCCAATTTTTCACAGACAGTGATGATGACCCCAAGCACTGTGTGTACACAAATTAAGCCGTAATTGACTTTTCTTCATGCTATGAAAACGTGCCGTGTCTGTGTGGCTTGGAAGCCACTGACTATTGAAAACAGAGGCTTTGGATTCTGGCATAGATTTGTCACACATTCATCAAATGTTGAGCAAATATTGCATTGCACTGGAGTGATGTCGCTTACCAGAGTGTTCTGTAGTTGATTAGTCTGCAGCAGAGGTTGCGTCAACTAAATATGTTCCCTTATTGCAGAAAAGGGACAAATGTATTTAAGGGGAAATCATTGATTTTGTCCATCCATTTTAACTGCAATTGTATTTCTGCTCCATCCAATTAAGGAGTGCTAACTCTAACCCTTTTCCTTCATATCATTTTATTTTTTATTCATTTATTTGGGTTTATTTTCCATCACCCTCCAGGCATCAAATATAATGTGTCCATTGCGGAAAGACGGTTCAACCCTCGGGCGATACTGGACAACCCGACCAAGCTGCAGCCTCAAAACCTGACCCTGCTTCCTGGAGAAGAAATCTGCCAACACATCTACTTCCATGTCATGGTGAGGAATGTGTTTTAAAATAAAATTTTACCAACATGCCCATATTTACTATGCCCATATTTATTAAGGTTACTTCCATTAAATTTCCCTTACTGACCGCCTCACCTTGAATACTAAATGGAATTATGTGTATAAATTCTGTCTTTTTTATCTGTTAAATTTGTCTAAATGAAGAATATTTGAAATGCATGTTTTGTTTTGATCAGGAGACCACAGACTATGCGAGGCCCATCGTGTTTGTTGTCCAAGTGGGACTCCAGGACTCAGACCACGGACCAGTTCTAGATGACAGTTGGCCCACTGTAATGAGAACTGAGGTGGGAGGGAATGCAAATGGCATCAAAGAAGGAACTTGAAGTTTCTTTTTCTCACGAATGCGTTTCTACTTGGCTAGCTGCCTTTCTGGAACGGCTGTGATGAGGACGAACGCTGCATGCCTGACCTGGCTCTGCAGAGCATGACCGACCTGATGACTCAAAAGTAGGTTTTGCCACAAACACACACACGTGTGTTTATCATAACAGTTAAGTTTTACATGATGTCTAACCCCAGTCCTACTTCTTAAATCTCCCCCTTCCCTGCCTCCCAGACAGTTTTGTGCACAGCCTGTACACGCTCATGACGTGTTCTGCCGCCATCTAAGTGAAGGAAGGACTGAGTCTTCATGGCGGGTCATAGAGGGGAACAGAAGGAGGATGATGGTGGACGCGCGCTTGGAGAACAAAGGAGAGAATGCCTACAGCACTCGCCTTAACATCACCTACACACCCAACCTCCGCTTCTCAAGCCTCATAGTCAAAGTAGGCTGTTTACCTTGTTTTTAAATCAATAAATGAAGCCCCAGCAGTACTTAAATACAAAATATTATTCTCATACAGGACACCCCTGATATCAAAATAGACTGTTACACTGAGAACAAACTGAGGAATGAGAAGATCTGCAACGTCAGTGCTCCATTCATGAGGGCCAAAAGTCAGGTGAGATCTATAACGCTTTAATTTTTGTAGATTTTCAAATTATAGAGGATTTTTCCTTCATGCTGTCCAGCGCAGGAGGACATATGTTATCAGTGCAGACCAGCTGGTAGACAGATGTAAAACCTGATCTCCCAAGCCATAAAACTTCAATGAGAACAGAATAATGATGATAAACCAGATGAATAAAATTATTTTCTTTAAAAGCAGTGCATCATGCAGGAGGAGGGGGCGACATCCAGGGCAAGCGGCCAGTACATCGATGTCAGGGATTTTATGTGACCCAGAAAGGATTTCCAGATTGTGTAATTTTTAGAGCACCTCTCCAGCATCAGTGCAGTGCTCCAGTTCCAGGTTCCAAAATCTATGACTTTACAGAAAAGTCCCCTTTTCGCTTGACGAACCATACATGGTATCAAATAAATGAGAGCTGAAAACTGATTTAGGGACACATATATGTAATTATGTGAACAATGGACTTTGCAGATGATTCAAACTCAACAACATTCCAATGATCCCTGGCAAATAATGTCCAGCTGAGTTTGTGTTGCTATGCTCCAGCCGTTGAGGAGGAAATGATGACTTTTAGAACTGATGCTCCAAACCGCAAGTAAAAATCCAGACTGCTGATGGTGTGGATTCAGTTTCCTCGTGTGGCCCGGACCTGGAGTGACTAAGCTCCAGGCCTTTATTTTTGTCTATTTTTGTCTAAAATATTCTGAAATAGTTGCCATTGCAAACCTCGTGTGATTTTGACCGACAAAGCTTCTCAGTCACCTCCATCCAGTTGAAAGTCGACCCTCGGAGGAGCTGTGTGTGTGTGTGTGTGTGTGTGTGTGTGTGTGTGTGTGTGTGTGTG